>JAQIXS010005005.1:0-13631 GCA_034700785.1 Rossiulus vilnensis
TAACTCGAAATTCGGATAAGTCGAATATTTTTGGGGGTCCCCTGCGACTTCGAGTTATCGAGGTTCCACTGTATTTAGTTTTCTTCATGGAAAGATTTGCGAGAAATGCACCCAACATGTACAGCCAATAGTGAAGAATATTTACATATGGATATGTAGTTTTAAATAAATCAACACGCAATTAATAGCAGCCATTACCTGTTGCTGAAAAAGCTAAACTTAAAATCAGCATTGCATAGAGAGAAGTACATGTATATGAAACAGGAAATTTGTTGCACATTTTACAGGCTTTGGCTTACTTCTGAAACTAAATACATAACGACGACGACGGAAATAGAAGCTGATAATCCCACAAGTGAAAGCAGAAATAGACACGCATTGGCCTTATCTAATAGAAATTGAATTCATCATAACGTATTCGCATTTGTCTTAGAAATGCCAATAATAAAACGGAATTGATACCTACATTTTCTTCGAAATAATTTATTTGTATAAACCAAATGTGTGACCAGATATCAGCTTTATCTAACTTTAATCGAAAGCAAAATCAATCTGGTGCTATCACTGTATGCAAATTGATTATATTTTACAAAAATATCACTTTGCTTAAAACTGCATGCTGCAACTGGTTGTCGATGAACTTTTCTTCTATTAAGTATTTAAGCATTTTTCAAAGAAATAAGAGAATATTAAATTGAGTTTAGGGTGCTTGGAATACAATATTTTTACTTTTATCATGAATCTTAAAATCTATCCACTGTGATTGAATAAATATTGGCAAAATATTCATTATATAAAGCTCACGTACGAGGCAAATGGCGAGGAAATGTCTATACTGTAATCATACAACTCTCCGCTTTCGTTTCATATACAAAACATGCTTAATGTAGACATGGGAATTTGGCATTTACCATTTTATTTCATGTTCAATTTAAAATTAATGTTGAGCTGTCAAGAAGCGAAATTAAAATTTCAATATGTCTGATTTATGGTAGTTACTAAATATAAATTAGGCGACGCTTGTGGGTACTCGATGTGCACAGTATCAATAGTATAACATGTACAGTGTACGTCATGAGCACCATATTAGTCATTGGCATATTTTTAAGAGACAGACTACGGAATTTTATTAATAACATTCATGCAAAATGCGATATTAGTTACTTGCTAATTAATCTATTTTTTACCATACAGTAATGTATAAACGTACGCCAAATATATACTATATATTTCTAAAGTCTACATCAAAAATCTCACGAAGATGAGGAAGTATACGTGTTGCTAAATTACTGATAAATGTTAAATGCATGTGTCAATATACAGTGTACATTGATTTCATGATATACATGTAGAATGCAAGTTTCTGATTTAGTCCACTGCACATGAATGCTAGGAATAGCTTACTGGAGCACGAAATCTTAACATTTTACCTTGAATACCGTTTGGACGGGTTTGGTTAAGTTCGTGCCATTTTTGATAATGGGAACAGGTATATTAATCTGTTAAATATGGTTTCTTAAAAATACAAATTATAAAACCGTTTTCATGGAAAAATAATGGAATACGGATAATTTCGCGCATAAAACTCCATTCCCTTGCTGTTTCTGTCAGTAAGCAATCTGAAAATAGGATGATTCTTTTCGAGGTGGATGTATTCAACTATTTGGCATCTTTGAATGTTGGAAAGAAATTGACAGTGTTAGTTAACATGATGCAAGCATGGCTATAAATTGGTCCACTACAACAATAGTCAAATTGCCTGTGTTTTGCAGTCTAAAGATAAAGAAATGATAATAGGCCTATCATATGACAATAAAAATATATCTTTGGCGTAATAGGCTTCATGCAATAGCAATTATACACTTATCAAGCCATATTAGGAAAGCTGTTAATCGGTCTATATCCATTTTCTGTCAATTTAAGATTAGTTTACAGCAATGAAATGTGTTGTTTTGTCGTATATTAGATAAGACAAAATAACACATTTCCATTGATTTAATGGTGCTCGTCTTTAGCATTTTATTTATGAAAACCAACCTGTACAACAATTACTCCATTTCTCGTTCTGGTCTTAGCGCTTCTGGGATTAAAACGGTAAATTATTTAACTTAACGTTTATAGCCTTTTTATAAGTCATTTTTCACCCAAATGAAAATATTCACGAATGCACCATAAGGCGGGAGGATAAACGAATATTCTTTTAAAATATGGATAATTTATCAAAAAATATTGCGGCAAACGATCACATGATATGAGTTAAAATTGTGCGCTTTAATAATACCAGTGCATTCAGGTGTTTAATCTGGAACAGATTAGCGAATACCGGCATTCATTTTAATGTAACCATCATACATAAAGACATTTTAACTGAGTTTAAAATAGAATACCTCATTTGCAAAGTTGATTTAAAAAAAGTAAGACATTGGAAAATATTATATTTCTAGAGCAACAAATTTATCATAGCTAAATTTATTGTGTTTTCTTAAAAAAAAATTTGAAACTAGTGTTTTCTTACAACGAATATACGAGCAAAAATTGATACATCTTCGATTTTAGTTTTCGATAATAGTTGGCATGTTTGAAATCTGCTTTGATTATGCTAATCCTGCTAGAGCTTCATAAAGATATTCGATCGTATACACCATTCAGTCTTTTAAACTTCAGTATCACCTGATCCACTGTTGTACATTTCATCCAGTTTATTTACTGAGAAAAAAATGGGAAAGCAAGAAGAAAAGATTTCAATTACACATAGAGGTAATAGGATCGCGAAGAATTGTTCTTCAGTTTCAATCGTAGGTTGGTCCACAAGATTTTTCATGAAAGTCATAAACATACGTTAACAATAGAAATTTGCCAACTATCCCTGGTTTGAAAAACGAATTAGAGCTTTTACTTCTAGAAACTTTCTGGCCACTGCGCTCTCGGTTGCACATATATCCTTCCTTAAGGAATAATTTAAATTACGTTCCCAAGTTTCCATAGGCGATAAAGTAATAAAAAATATATATCATTTGATGGTCACGTGAAATCATGACCTGTCGGGCGTTCTACTTCTGGAATATAAATGTACGGCCCGATCATCTCCACCTTAAGCAACCTTAAGGTACAGTTAAAATTCTCCAAAACATAAATACATGTAAGCACATCCTCATGCAGTTGGTACAGGAAAGGTAGACATAGGTAGTTTTGTATATATTAATATGCTATTAGTTTCAAATCTGATGTTGGTCGCTAGGTAACTAAGAAATTTCACAGCCTTTATAGCGAATGCACACAAATGAAATACACACCCATAGAATTACGAGGTTAATTCGTATTCGTGTCCAGCCCTTTTGTGGGCATTTTAAAACATCTTGTGCGAACATGCTTAATGGAATAGGAATGGAAGCTTAACCAGTGTTGACACCAATTTCACATCATTAGAATAACGACCTCTGTCGATTATCAGAGTTCCTTGGATTCATGGCTGCAGTTAATGGTTCTTCAAGATGTCTTCACCTGGATGCAAAATATGGGAGCGTTCACTTACTGCACCCCAACTGTCTTCCCCCTATGATAATCACTGTATCACCAACTGTCTTCCCCCTATGATAATCACTGTATCACCAACTGTCTTCCCCCTATGATAATCACTGTATCAACTTTAAGGAGGTTGAAACTTGGGCGGCTGCACCCCTAACTGACAACTGTGAGACATCAGTAGCTAACCTCTGCTAGAACCATATTTTGCAATGCACCTCCGCACACATAGCTCGCATCTATCAGCTTGCGGCAGTGCATTGAAAAATTTGGTTAAAGCAAAAGTTTGCTACTGATGTCTCACAATTGTCAGTAAGGTGTGAAGCCCACCAAACTCTGTTTTAAATATTGCAAGTTCTGGGGTTATCACAGTACTAACATATTCAGACATCATACCAATATTGATGGTCTTCATCTGCGATGGTTGTATGCCACTAAAGGCTTAGCCAAAAGTATGCCGACATTCAAAAAGTACTCTCACATTTTTGCTTCAATTACTTATTATAATTGCAAAATTTGTTTTTATCCGTGCAGAATTGGTCGTCTACTAACATTGTGAGGTCTACACTATTGTATTTTTTTGTAATTTGAGAATTCTCGTTTATTTATAATGTTTTTAATAAATTCGAAGAGCCGTTAAGCAATGTTGTTTTACAGGAAAAACCCGTCTATGGCGATTGCAAAAGTTTTTATTTCAAATTTATTTCCTTTTTTATTATGTAAACGGGGCTTTTTAAATGATAAAAAATGTGAAATTAGATGGCGAGCATATCTACACCGTGAAAAATAAATTTAGCAATTATAATAAGGATTTGAAGCAAAAATGTGTGGTGTTTTTTTGCATAGTGGGCACCCTTTTGGATCGGAATTTAAGCATTTTACACGTCATAACCAAAACAGTATAACGGTAAATGCTCTCATCTGAAGCACATGAAAGGCATGAAGATGCAATTTTTTCGTGGTCTTTTGAAAACATTACATATGGAAGAGGCATCAGAAGAGGTTTTAAAAATTGTTCGGATCTGAGATAACAAAGAAATCGAAGAAGTCGAAAAATAAATCGGAGCCTCATACATTTAAAGATATTTCGTCTATGAACAAGAAAAGTGACACAAATCAAGAACTTTCATTTTGCAGGAGAACAATTAAAGTTTTTACCTGCCTTGAAAGTGCATTATAATCGAATGCTGTCTGATTCATCTATAATGCACACATTATGACGTTTTTCCAGATCAAAATATACAGGTTTTGAGATTGAACTTTTACTGGACATTACACTGATTTTTGACTTGTGTCACTTTTCTTGTGCTTAGACGATTTGTATTTAGTGCGCATTTTAAGTGTTTCTAAGCTTCGTTCATCACCTCTTCATGCCTCTTCCTAGTGCAAAGGCAGTGATAACCTCAGAACTCCATATTATCTTAAAATGTGGGGGGTTCGTTGATAAGGGTATAATCTTAGTTGCGCAGGTGCATAGATTTAGCGGTTTCATCTTCGAAGCACGCTAACTGGACACGCGCAACTCATCGTCCTAGCGATCAACCCAAGTTGCTGCTCCAGGGCCTACGCTCAAGGATTCTTCTACACGTCGCATTCCGCGCATGTCAACATTGTTTTCAGGTAAGGTTCTGAGTTTTTGTCTCCGTCGTCGCTGTCGTCGGCGTCCTCCAGGTCGTCGTCATTGTTGAAGAACATGTTATGGTTCGTGTCACCACTCTGTGGCTCGTCCGTGCCGTACTCGCCCTCGTTGGCCGACTCGGTGGGCAGCTCGTAAGGCTTGTCCTCGCCGCGCATTTCGCACACCACGTTCGTCAGCGCCATGATATAGTTCTTGGCCAGGGTCAGGGTCTCAATCTTGGACAGCTTGCGCTCCATCTTCACATGAGGGATGACCTCTCTGAGCGCCTGGAACGCGTCGTTCAGGCTGTGCATCCGCATGCGTTCTCGCTCGTTACTCTCTAGACGGCGAAGGTTCCTTTCCCGGGAGTTCATCGTGGAACGCCGCCGACGGCCGTTGGACGCCCGCCGCTGCTGCTTGGACGGCTTCGGCGCATTCATGTTGGCGTCGTCGCTGGCCGTGCTCGAGTCCGTCGACTCACCCGCCAGCGACGATGGAGCCTCTACCGAAGACCGCTTCATGGCTGCTGGCTTTGGCCTCAAGCCCAGCCCTGACGCACGGAAGATCTCGTCGGACACTTCGGCCGCCCATAGCTCCGTCTCCTGCGAGTCCAAGGAGTTCAACGAATCCTCTGCCATCACTGCCATCATGTCCTTGCTCCTCGATTTCATGGCCTGCAAGACAAACAAAGAGTTTTAGAATACACGAGGTTGTTCAATTCAATTCAGTACCCTTCTGTCAGCAAAGATTTGCCACGTGGTAGAGGGTTGTAATCCATCAAACACTTGTAGATCTTTTTTATTCAACTTGATGATCACCACCATCATTGTCGAACTGCATTTGTCCACAAATGCACACTGGAAGAGAATTCCAACGTCTGATGGCTCACAAGGAAAAATACCAATATTATGGATCCGAAGGGGCTCGGATTTCTACAAGTATGTTTGAAAATCACCTCGGTGGTTTCGTTTGAAGATTTTCTCCATCAAATTAGTATTCCCATGCAAGGTTGATGGCAACAAAATGCACGCGAGCTCTACGTCTTTACGGTGTGGTCACACTAGCCTATGACTAATATGCAGAAAATTATTCGCACATTTTTGCTTCAAATACTTGTTATAATTGCTAAATCTACCTGTACCAGTGAGGTCATCCAATAAGTTTTCCGTTATTTAATTTAAAAATGTCTCGCTTATTTATTAC
Source organism: Rossiulus vilnensis (assembly GCA_034700785.1). NCBI lineage: Eukaryota > Metazoa > Arthropoda > Diplopoda > Julida > Julidae > Rossiulus > Rossiulus vilnensis. Next base: position 6,344 of record JAQIXS010005005.1, read on the forward strand.
AAAGTTAAATAAATTTGAAGAAAATTGCTACGCGACCTCCGAAAAAGAAGCTTCATTGCAAATCCAAACAGCAATGTACATGTACATGTAAGTCTGCAAACGATTTTGTTCAAATTAATTTAACTTTTTACACAAAAATGGGACGTTTTACTCGAACATTTTTGGTCCAAAATATATTATAATTACTAAACTTACAGTGTATTTTTCCCAGTGTAGAATTGATCGTTAATGTTGTTTTGTTATCATTTCAAAATGCTCCGATTATTTATAAAAAGCACTAACTATGAGATCACCGAAAAACGGGCTTCCCTGGGATGCAGACATACTTGACGGGTTGCATCAATTATTTGAAATTATAAAACATAATAGAGGCCCTAATGCATAACCAACTCTACACTGGGGAAAATAACTAATATATATGTTTATAATGAGTATTTCAAGCAAAAATGTGGCATAAATTGTTTTCCATGGTGGGCATCCTTTTGACTCATATCTATTTGTTTATACATTTCAACGAGCATTGTTCTGAACTACTGCATAAATACAATGCCAGATTTTACTTTGTATCGAATGGGTAAATTGATTAACTCAGTGCAATTTCTTTCACGATAGTGCAAACTTATCTCATTGACGGTAAATGCTTGACTTATGTAATATTGCTAATATACATGTATAATGGAAGTTATAACTCGCTCGGGCGACTTCGCCGTTAATGCAAGCCTTTATTTTTATATCCAAAATCCTCTGATATCGCAGTAATAAGTTCCTTAGAATATTAAGTCAATAGGCATCACTGGCTCTTTGACAAATTTAGAAATTGCGTTCTATTAATAGAAATCATCAGAGATTAATGACAATGCTTCTTTCTCTGCTGACACGCTCAATCAATAAATCAAAGGCTGTGTATTTTTGTTCGGTGCCTTCTCACGCATTCCATAAATGTTCGATATTTATCGTTTTCTTCCATTGCCCAACTTCTAACGAAACCAAACACAATAGCAACACTTAATACGAACAGAACAAACAAACAACCGTTACAACGTTTGAAGTAATCATTGTCGTAAATTTTAACGTTTCAAAGACAGTTGTTCAGATTATAACTCGAGGATAAACCATTGTAACACTTTTCATGTATCTACATTGCCACAGATCCTCAATGGTCAGTTAGTTGATGCTTTAAAAAAATCGGATTCATACGTTTTATTCGCTTAATTCTTCCTCAACCATGATAAATTATACATATTTCTTAGACCATATCCTAAAGACAAAAACATTTTATGAAAATTTCTATAATTAATTTAATGTTTAATGAGAAGTGCTACTAAACAGATAATACCTGGTTATGTCCAAATACTGTATTTAAAATTGAGACAGACATAGTCGCAATCGAAATGTAACCACGTAGTTTGACGCGTTTTCCATGTGCTCAGGGCAGCTTCTTATTTCAACACATTGTCGTTGTCTGTTAAACAATGCAATCAGTATTGCAGGGACTATAGCAACCAAAGTGAGGCCCTTGTTGTACATCTCAGCAAAAGCTTCCTGTTTGCAGTTACAAATTGATGCGTACATAAGAATCATTTCATCCGCATACTCTTGCGCGATACCCATTTCGTGATTATATTTTGTCGAACAGGTAGCTGGCAGAACGCTTTTGTAACGATTTCGAGAAACTTGGGCTTACGCCAAGTGCCTATTAGTGTTGAATCGAAAGCAAAATCGACTAAGAAGTCCGATCACATGTCTCGTGATTTTGGTGTAGGGAGAGGGGAAGAGAGTTTGATGACGGGAAGACACCAACCCCTTTGGCCTTTTGAAATTCATTAGGCCATCATTTGAAGCTCAATTTGCCAGTGCCCAATCTTCGGCAGGCTTTTATGGCGTGTTTTCGCTACATCAGGTCATCTCGATGATTACTTGTCTATCGCGCCTGCTTTGTAGCTGTTGCTACTCCATCTGCTGTCGTGTTATTGTTGCCTTTGGATGGGGTAGGTTTGAAAAGATGCTGCAGAAGTGGCGCAGACAGATCACTTGAAAGTGCGTGCGCTAATTTGCTGCATTGCGAGTAATCAGCACGAAGGAGGATGCGTTATAACGTTAATTAAAAATGTTCTTGTAAAAAAGATCCTATGAGAATGTCTCGGAGTTCGTAATCGTCGCGAAGAAATCAATATATACTAAACAGCGTAGTCTAGGGACTTTTGAATAATAGTTGTATACTGTTTGCACTCGGGAGATTCCAGGACAATATTTTCGACCTTATAATTTCGAAATTCCAATTACATGATCTACATCAGTTTGAAAATTATTACATTCGATGTTTAATGTTTCAGTTTAAATAGTTAGAATATACGATTAATACACTGTATAATGTACATTCATATATTTTATCAAAAGTTGAGGAAGAGGCATTTTTATTGAAACTTCATACTTTTTATTTAGAATTGTTTTTATTGGAACCGTTTGAAATTTTGGAGAACTTTTATTTATTTTCTCATCGTCTGGTTGTGCAAAAGTGTTTCTCATGAAGCTGGCGTAAATTATCGACCTTCATAGGTTACCTACCTTTTATCATATTGTTCCTAAAGGGTTGTATTATCCCTCTCGCCACCCTTTTCCCAATTGGTTATACTTCACAATGCACATTGTTCCCAAAGTGAAAGTCTCATTATTTAGAATGACGAGTGAATAGTTCCCTGTAGATGTCTTTGAAATATGCATATTGATGTGACTCTTGGAGCAATTCATTCTGAATTTCGATGTTCTTGCTTTGACCTACAATAACTACAATGTACTTAGGCATACCAGTAGAAATAAACTGTAGTGCTAGCTGGATGATTTACCAATATCCCATTTCGATGATTTTATTGAGTGAAAGCAATACACAAGAAAAGAGGCTTTACTTACATGTAGCAGAGCTGCACTATTCAGTGCCTCTCGTTTGTCGGTATGGCATTAATGTCATTGTTCTTCAGATGTAATTTTTGTGTTGAACTATTTACAGGGTGGGTTAGTCATGACTGTTTTTTTACCTCGTAAGGAAATCCACTGTGTATATACAGTACATGTTGATAAGAATATGGCCAAACATACAATGAAACGTATCAATAACGATCGCGCACACTCTTAATCGTATGTAACAATGACAACTTTAGAGACGCCATTATTTTACAATTTATTGTCCTGCCAAAAACGTAACCAATGTTTTTTGTCATTTTATCTAATGTAACGATAATGTTAACAACTTCTCCAAATGACATCATTTTAAATGTTTTGTCCATTAATCTATAATGAGGATTAGGTAAAATGACATATAATAGACATCATTTGCATTAAATTTTACCATTATGTGATGTGGAAATGTGACTCAATTTTTTATTGAAATTCAATCCCATTTAGTCTGAAAATATTACGGCATATAGGTGTATATGAATTAAGGACATTATGGCATCCGGCTGTGACCATTTCTGCTTCAATGGACTAAATGAGGGGTAGGGTGTCAACAATTCGACATATTGATGTACGTTTTTTATGGGCAGTCATAAAGTCCAATGGCAATACTAAACCTTTTACAGTAAAAGTGGATTCTGTGCTACTATAAACCGCTGTTGCCAAAACCGCCATTAAATTAACAGAAAGTTATTTCTTTGCCAGTTCATTGGTGTATACCTTGGATGCTCTTAAGGATCGCTTGAAATCCACCGGTAATATTTTAATTCACTTTGTATCTTGCCCTTAAGTACATGCAGTTTTCTTGGGTACTCGGTGTCGTTACCCTGACTAAATGGAGCATTTTCCAATTTGAAAATCGCTTAAAACCCCTTCGGGGATCCACACGTGAGATACCCGCTGATTCTGGCCAAACGTTGGCAATTAAGCGGCGACGTGAACCACAGGACACTGTTTCAGGACTACCAGCAACGGATTTTTAAAGGCCACAAGTGTGCGAATATACATTATGCACTTCTAAACGTGACGGCCAACCAATTGGAAGTCGACCACGTTTTATTGCCAGCATAAAAAGGTTAGTTAGTGCACTGAAATGCCACCAGGAGGCCAAGCGATAAACAGCGATGCTGGTCAATGCTCCGCGGCGTGTGGCATGCATTTGCAAGTGGAATTTATGTACACTGTACATACATGTAATTACCAGACATAATGTGTCTGAAAGAAATATCCATGCGGTATTCACTCGAGGCCACGACCGCCATCTTGTTCTGGACTAAATGCAAGGGACAATAGTGGTGCATAAATTTGTTGGCAATGACCGATTTAGAAATAGAATATCGCATGAAGGAACTAGAGCCGCACAAGCTTCAAAGCTATTTCACCGTTGAACTATCATCTTAACCTGTGAATGGAGAATGGAGTTCTGTTTTATGAGCAGGTGTCACTTTTCTATGTGATTCGATGTTCGTTCAATAATACTTTAATCTGGCACTGAGTGCGTACGCTATTCATTTAATTTATGTAATGAAGTTAGAGTATCGGGCGGAATTTAAGATTACCCAATGCTGCGTGTGAAGTTGGATTCGTGAATAACGGATGACGCACGTTTCTGCAGTTTAAACTTTAGGCTAAATAATGTTGAAACAACCGTTTGTCTTACTACTTCGACAAAAATCTCATCTTGTTTAGTTTAAGACGGTTTTACGGTGTAGCTGATGGGCGAAAAGTATTGTACAGCTCCTGATACTCTCTCGGGAGGACTTTACAAAGTGATGGATTACTACAATCATGTAACCTTTTTCCGCGATAAGAAATCCATATTTTTAATGCTCAATATTAATGTCCTGAAAATAGTTTTATTCATTCCGTTTTTGGGTAGACATGCAGGCATGTGAAGCATTTTACAAATCTGCACCCTAACTATCTTTACGTTATGGCTAACGTAGTAGCATATAGTTCACATGTCATTATAGCATAACATTTCTCGTAGCAAAACAAATCGAATTGATGTAAAATTCCACGGTAATGACATTGATCAGTAGGAAATAGTGTTTCTTGCGGTTTTGCAAGATACTAGCTATTAAAAAAAGGGTCGCATATTCGATATGGATATGTCAAGATAAAACTCGTCAAACTCTGATAATTTGTTTTAAATTATTGCTCTCTGATAATTAGTTAATTTTAGATTTATCATAAAAAACATGTTTACTCTTTTTTCAACACGTAACAATAAATTGCAGAGTGCATTATTATTCAGAACCATGAAACCACGTTAAGTTTAAATGTTCTCAATTTACTTTATTAATTGATATAACTGGCAATATTTAAAAAACTAGGGACGAAGATGTGGGCCCTTTTTCGTATAGAATGCCACATACATGTATATATTGTCGAAATCTTGAAATATTAATTTACTCATAACCAAAGCAACAATGCTCTATAAATGGAACTTGAGTGCATTTTACAAAAAACTGCGATAAACACGAGATTTCCTACAATTTAATGTCATGTGAAATTACTGCAAGTATATCATTAATTGGAACCTTTTGACAAGAGCAATGTTCTTTTATTTTGACATGTTAAAGAGCTACCTCAACACAAAGATAGGCTGAAATAATCAATATATTTGTAGGGTGCAGCTTTGTCTAAGAGTCGATTTCTGCAATTAGGATAGTGAGAACAGTTCTTAAAATACTACCAATGTACAGAAGCATAATATTGTTGGTCATCGAGGACATCGATAGACATGTCAGAGGAGCTGATCCTGGAAACACGGCTTGTCTCTCTGGCGAATTTCTCCTTCCGCACATTTGCCGCTTCCGGAATTCGATTTAGTTCTTTATTTGCGTTGACAAACAAGTGCCTAGAGGCGCATCAGGGCCCACGCCGTGTCATGTCTCGTGTCAATTGAACACGACCGTGGCGATAGCGTGCCATTATTGCCAAGCTCCAGCCACCAGCTGACCATCTGCGCATCGTAACGGCCGTTTCTGCGGAGGTCCATTAGCGTTTAAAATGGCGTAAAGGGACCAACAAATGCCTCCATTATGCTCGATTGGATGATGACGATGTACTCTACTCCATAGAATTCGCTCGTTGGGCAAAGCCTCGTTGAACGAAATGGACAAAACCCGACGTGTTGTATAAATATAGTGCAGTGTTACATCCAACATTCGGCTCTAAAGGGAATGCCGAAATGTACGCTGGAGAGATGGCCGTTTTTACTAAAGAACAATCCATTTTTTCTTATCGCCCTTATCTTGCCCAGCAAGTTTTTTTCACCAGGAATATTTGGTTTTCTTTCACGTAATTTGCCCTAGTGATTCAAAATGGGTTTTCAAGGATAATGCTCCTTGTCGCTTTTTAATTCTATTCAGCTGCGGTGCTAATGAATTAATCGATTAATGAGCATTAACTACAGATGGAAATACCCCACGGTGTCTTTATGAGCGATCCTATTCAAACATACGCTCATAACTATTACATTAAGAGAATAGCCAGGAGTGAGAAATATATAAATACATTTGTATAACCCAGTTTTGGGCACTTTCTTGACTTTACTGCTACGTTTTGAAGAAATATATTTCTGTGATACGATACAAACACGGCATGCAGTGAAAATAAAAAAGGCAATAATTACATTTTATCAAAATCAATTTCTTGTGCCAACTCATCGTTAAGGTAGCTTGGATGCACGTCGTATTAAGAAGTGATTTCATTTATTTGATAGGCATCGTGATGTTGTTCTAAAAGCGTTAAATCCCCACGTTCAGCTGAATTCAAGTGTCAAACTAAATGTTTCTAGAGCATTTTGTCTGGTTTTTTTAGCTGAATTATTGCTTACTGTGTATGGGCCGAGCTAATTGAATATATTTTTTCTTTTTGGACAGCACTTGCCATTCATGAATTTTGTACGCGGATGTTCTCGCTTCCGTTGTTGCGATTCTGACAAATTGCAAACAAAAAACGTGGTAAAACCCTACTGTTTGTACACGATCCTATAAGGATGTAGGTTCCAGTACTGCTGCTGCAGTGCTGGGGCTTGATGTGGTGATTAACTTCATAAAAGCACCTAATAATATTGCTTAACTAATTTTGTTAAGTCACAATTGTCACAAATTTTACTAAACCCCACCCATAATGATGTCACAACCCCCGATTACCAATGTAACTACCAACAAATGTAACTACCAAAAATACTTTTAAATATTATACATTGAACATGAATTCATTGAACATAAGAACATATTATACATGAAACCAATGTTGATATTAATAACATTATATTAAATAATAGATTGCTATAAATTTTAAAAAAGCAATTATTTAATAGTCTGTT
>JAQIXS010005006.1:0-13630 GCA_034700785.1 Rossiulus vilnensis
TGCTCAAAGTTAGTGCTAATGGAATTTTTAGGATAGTGTCCATTCCATTAAAAATAGTGCTCAATAAATTAACACCGAATGTTTTTATAACTCGTGATTATACTAATAATTTCGAAGGAGGAAGGAAGTGGTAAGCCGTAAGAGGGACAAGTGCAAATTTAATTTGCTACATTTTTTTTACTGAAAAAATCTTTTTATAGACTATTTTGTAACATTGTCAGGAAAAAAATTAGGGTTACGAAGGCTTTTGTAATTTTAAATTAGGGTCGTGATCAAAAAAGTTTGGGAACCCCTGCCTTATACTAAGCTTCATCTCCTCATAATTACCTCTTAACTCACGTTGTTAGTCCTTCTATCCATAAAATATATACCCATATAATATATATCTTATCTTATTATATTTACTTACAATATTCCTCTATTTGTAATATTGACTGGTAGGGTCGTAACCACCAAAAGCCGTAATGGTTGTTGTCTTTCCATTAAGGACCGGTTGCACCATTGCAGGTTAAATGAAAGGTTAGCCAGCCTGGGGTTACCTACAATTACAAGTTAACTTGAGGGTTAATGGGTCTTTGTTGCACCATTTTACTACAGGGAGTTTAACCCAAGGTATAGTTAACGTGGCATCCTGCAGTTTCTGCTATAAATTCTGGGTAAATTGCATCAGGGTAGAAATCTTAGGTTAACCGTGGGTTAAACTTAACTTTTGTTGGTGCAACCGACCCTTAATAAGCTTCGCAAAGATTTTAATAAACCTGTTATTGATCTCCAGCATGCTCGTTATGCCTGAAATACTATGCACTGCAATTCTGCAAATGAAATCATCCTAGACTCTGCATATTAAATAAGACAAACGAATGCATGTTTTTTTTTAAAAAAATAATTTGAATTCAACATTTACAAACAGATGCAACAGCTTGTCTTATTTCTTGACGATCTTCTGTTTAGATATTTTCATTCGTAGTGCATTTTTATGTTAGCTAACCAGTTTTATACGGCAATTAATTAACTATATGTAAATTAAATTGAGCATACGTTGCATTGAAATTTTTTTCCTAGTAATGTGAGTAACATATATTTCGCTAAAACTAGTAATAGTGTAGAGATACAGATACGTGTATTTAGTAATGTTTGTGACGGTTTTATTTAACAAAGACAAACATTGCTGCCGAAAATATTTATAAAAAGTAATTAAATGGTATATTGCCAAACTCAAAGAAGGAAGTTTTCAGAAACGTCTAACACCTGTTTGTGAACTAAATAGTGACACAATTGCCACCAATAATGCTAAGGAGTCATGAAGCTAGGTTATTGATCATTGATCAGGTAGTTTGATCATGGTGGTATCTCCAAGATCAGTTTTTGAGTTGAGAAGAAAACTAGGGTCAGGGAAAGTCAGGGATAATCCTAATGAAAATGCACTAAATTTTGAGTTATTATTTCAATGAAAGCTTCTCTAATCAATAAAAAGGCATAATTTTCTATCTGTGTTTTATAAAAAAATATCACCTATGGCGTTATCTTCATTAGCAATACGTATATAAAACACATGTTATAACCAAAATGTAACCCAAAACCCGCAATCATGAACTGGTTTTTGGCAATTTTTCGCCTACGGCGTTGTCTTCATTATAATGTCAAACAACTAATAAATTAAAATAAATTATTAAAATCCATGATTAATTAATTAAAGTTTAGAAAGAGGTTCGTCCATGTTCTTAAAATGATATGCAGTATAAAAATGCAGCTTAAAAGAACAATTTGACATTACATGCTCTTTAGTCAAATTTAAGTTAATTGCTGTAGATCCACAGGGAAAAAAAAACGTTTAAATTGTTTATAAATATCAATTTTCACTAGTAAAAATGCAATTGCCCATAAATTACGCAAAGGTTTGGTCTTACTAAATATCTCCTTTATGTCATTGTACGTTTGTTTTTGCTACGGAATTCGTTTCCTTAAAAAAATCAGGGAAATTTACTTGGCTGGTCAGGGAAAGTCAGTGATAGTCAGGGAAGTGTATTCGTAAATTTCAGCACGAACCCTGTGATAGTCATAACAACATTTGGGCATTGTTTTGAAACATTCACGTTGACACATTCCACGATATTGTTTTATTATTCATAAGCAGGTGGTTGCACACTATATTTAAAACCGTGGGCATAACGAGGGCCAATAATAATATCGTTTTTCTGGGATGTTTTCCTGCTCTTTTTTATTATTATATTTTATGCCCTTTTAATTTAGCTTTGAAAATGTGTGCGTGAATGCGCCATTAATACGGGCCATTTTATATCATTAATATCTGATGCTGTATTTCCTGATTTATGGTAACCATAACAATCACTTACGCCTATAAAACGAACATGGGTGGAGAATTTATTGTCGCCCATTTGCGTACAACCATTTTCCGAAAAAGTTACGCAATTATATAGTCATTTTCTGGGTATTAATATTGTTTTATACCCGTCATGCGGGGCATCATCTGCGAATTTGTTCATTAATTATAAACCGAAAATACAGAAGACAAACTCTGAGAGCTGCTGTCTCTCTTTTTTATTTTTATTTATTTTTTGAAAATATTGACATCGTCGTGCATTACGTATTAATCTATTAAAGAACTAATACTACATGACGACATTTTCGTAGACACCTGGGACACATTTCAATTATATATTGGTGAAATGTGTCTGCATAAATATTGTAAATATATTCATTTATAATATTTTAAAATCAAATGTTGAATCAAAAAATATATTGGTAAATATATGCACTGTTGATTTTAACGTATGATGAATGAATGAATATATTTGGAATATATTCTTCATATAATTTTTTTATGTGAGATGCTACACTTTCTTGACATTATTTGTATTTGATTTTATCATGAAGTCTGCCATTTTTATTATTTAATGCAGTCATTCGCTGAAGTATTGACTTCATGCCCCATTTGCCTATATTGAGCTTTCATCTAGATGTTTAGAAAATATTTACCAACTTGAAAAGCAATGACATTCTAATTCGAAATTAAATTATTAAAAAAATTAATTGAAAAATTAAATAAACTAACCATAAATTGTGACAGATGTACAAGCAATTTAGCGTGTTTTTTTCATTAAAACAATTAATTTTATCACCAATTTACTGCACATTTATCGCATTTGATAAAAACGATAGCAATTTATTGAATAAATGAGCATTATTAACCCAATTTCTTCGCTATGACAAGTATTATTAGTGAATCCATGAAATGGGTATGTTGGTTTTTATTGTAATTGGCATTTATTTTAAAACACATTAGTGGAATATTGTGGCGTGCATATGTATTAAATGAGCGTTTACTTTTCATCAAATATTATAATGCGATGAATTGTGCATCTTTCACCATTTTTATTTAATTTATTAAATCTTTAAATAATTTTTTTAATAATTTAATTTCAAATTAGAATGTCGTTTGTTTTTGCTTTCAATTGCTGGTCTGCATGTACATATTTTGGTTATTATTATTTTTTGGTTAAAAGGAAAATGTAACATCATTCCAACAAAGATTTAACTATTTATACATTTAATCTTAGTAGAATTTTATCGAAAATGGCCTTGGGGTAAGCAGTTTCATTGGTTAGACGTTAGGATGGGGGAAAGGGGCAAATTTTCCTTCACTAACCGTTGATACATTAATTAACAAAACATCATTGGTTCGATAAATTTAAATTTACGGCATAAATTTAGCCTTTTAAGCAGATAAGATATTCAAACGATGAACACAATGTTTCTTAAAGATCGACGCATTAGGATGTGCCTATTATTTGAGCATAAATAACGAAAAAGTGGCATCAAGATGTAAAAATGACACGTCATTATTTTAAAAAAATGCAAATGATAGCCATTCTGATAATGAGCGAAATAAATGGCCTTCTTCGGAGGAATAATAATTACGAGGTGCATTAAAGGGCTGCGCATAAAATGCATAGAAATTGCTAATAAAATTGTTATGATAATAATTGTGGTCTAAGTAGGTCTTGTTAATGTGATTTTTATGTGGTGCTTGCAGGGATTATAAGCGAGAGCTTTGTGGAATGCATTTTGTTTTTTTAAAACTAAAAAAAAATTGGTATGCGTATGAAAATTGCTAGTGAAATTTTAATAATATCACGTAATTTGGAGCATTTTAGAAAGGCCGCAATATAGCGTGATCGCTTAATTTATCAAAATAAACAATAAATATTTAAAATTTACACACACGCAACCTAGTCACATGTAGTGAGCTTAATCCTTGTATATTTGGTAACAAACTTAATCACAATTTAATGCAAAAATAATTCACACATTTTTTCTTAGAATAATTTTTATGAATTCTAAGTTTTAAATTTTGTTTGATAAGTAGAATTGGTTGTCCGATATGGTCTGCGTTTTTCTTATAATTTAATGCTGTATTGTTTATTTATAGAAAAAGTTAAATAAACTTGAACGAAATAAAAGAGAAAAGCATGCGAAACACTTGCAGGGTTCGTGCTAACCTTGAAAGTCAGGGGAAGTCAGGGAAATCCCTAATGAATATATTCCTTGATAACAGAATTTCCCTTATACGTTATGAAAATAAATTCTGCACAGTAAATATAGTAAAGGGAATTTAATTAAAAACGAACTATAATTTTTTACTTGTTTTTACATTTTTAAACCAGTAAAATAAAAAAGAAAATATTAATTAATTAATTCTTAATATACAATTTCTTAGTGCTTAGCCCACCTTGCGTTAGAAGTGCCAAACTTTATTTTTTATAAATAGTTAACATTTCCGTTTATTTTACTGATTAAAAATGCAAAAACAACTACAAAAAATTATGGTTTGTTATTAATTAAAATCCCTTTAATATATTAACTGCATAATTTTTTTTCATAACTTCAGGGAAGTTTAATTAAGTTGGTCAGGGAAAGTCAGGAAAATTTTTTTATTAATTTTTAGCCCGTACCATGACCTGTTTCCAGAAGTCGCATAATGTGTTTAATTTTTTTTTAAATAAATAAACTAGATATTTATTTTGAAATAAAACGATAAACACACCCTTGCACCTATTGAATCAAAATATTAGAGTATTTTATTCTTTGGTTCAGCCTTCAGCAAACATTTCAGATGTTTTGAGACTTAGAAAAGTTTCATATTTATGTGAAAAATGAACAATGCAGATTTGTTTTGAGGTGTAAGAGACATTTATGAATCGTTTTTAGCAATGTTTCAAAATTCTTCTTTATTCATTTCTTCACACAAATACAGTATTTTCGACAATAAACCTTAAAAGTAAAATCAACAATTGGTAGTAAATTTCACATGAACCTCGCCCACACAACAACCTACAGTGCAGGTAATAAGCAAATGTGCCTTGATTTGATTTCCATTGTCCAAGACCTATGGTTGCACAATGAATAGAGAAATGCCTGAGGTTTTTTTTGAAACAATGGACTTGCATTAGTGAAACATCCATGTAATGTTAACAATGTGGGATGCCTTATTAGCGAGTGATTATAAAACGTATTTTGTGTTAAAATGGGAAATCCATCACGCTACTTGCACCGTGGTTTACACATACTACAATATTGCTTTTGTTTTGTCTATGGCAAGCTTGGCAAAGGCAAATTTTGCATAAATTAGAAGGTTGATAAGAGTAATGCACTCTGACATTCAAAATTTAAAATTACCTGATATATGGAACATAGAAAATACATCTTGAATGTAACGTAACGAGTACAATTCAGCATATTATGCATGCATATGTATTTTAGACAGTTTAAATTACTTAAAATAATGAAAAACAATACTTAGAATAATTTTAAACAAGAAATGTACTGTTCTGAATGGTGATAATTAGAGAAATAAGTTGCAAATTTAATTTTTATTCGTGAATAATTAGATAAATTCCCCAAAAATATCGGACTTTTCACCTTGTGAATTTATGATTTTTTAAGGTCGACAAATAAGGACCAAATTACCTATCGAAAACTAACATTCTTCACATTTTAGGGAAAAAAATAAGATTTTTTTTCACTTTGAAATCATGAATAATCATGAAAGTATTTCTATATCAGGTGTAACACCTGATATGAAATGGTGTAACACCTGAAAAAACACCTGAAACACCTGAAAGACCTGTAACACAGTATTTCTATATCAGGTGTAACACCTGATATAGAAATACTTTCATGATTATTTTTGGTTTTACAGGATGCCTAAGAAAATTGTTTTTCTGTAAAGAAATGACCCGTTTTTAAAACGAACCTGGGTTTGTGTTGGATCTAGGTTATGTTTTATGACAAAAAAATCTTTATTTTTATTAAAACGAGAATAAAATTGCAAATAGTTCAGAGAAAGCTAACTAAAAATAGATATAATTATAAAAAGAAGTGAGAGGGAAAGTTAAAGAGCACTTAAATGAAAGTTTGATTTTTTATCTCATTTAGATGTACAGCACTTTACCTACTTTTTTATTGTAAAAATGACCTAAAACCATCCATCAGTGTCACGCTGACGAAATTAAAAAATCGACATTATCTACATGTACAAAAAAAGGACTATACTTAAAATCAAACTGAGCACCTTATTTTTTATTTTAAAAACCAATCAAAGAGCATTTTTGTGGCATAAAACAACTCTGCTAAATCAAATAACCAACTCAAGCAGCTACATGTATAAGGAATTGTTTTCCTTAGTTCCTATGCCCATTTAATATCACTCAAGGAATGTGAATCTATCAAAAATTCAATTTCTAAACAAATGGGAGTTGACATCTTTTCAAAATAACCGAGTCAATTCTTCTTGTTTTAACGTTTGTCCAAAAAATTTCAAAACTATCGTATTGGAGAAAACCTTACTCTATTTTGACTAATGATGATGTGATTTTTTTACAATATTCGATTTTAACTTTTAGGATGTCAATTGGAGTTGACATTCTTTTAAAATAATAGATTTACCAAAAAAACAAAAAAAGATCGTATTGTACTAAATCTTACTCTATATTTATAAATGATTTGATTTTTAAAAAATCTAAATTCGAAACGGGCCCCTTTCTAGTGACCTTGCAATTGGGGTAGGGGAAGAGTACACTCTTGGTGACCCAGAATCAAGGAATGTGAATCCATCAAAAATATAATTTGTGAATAAATTAAAGTTGACATCATTTTAAAATTACCGATTTAATTCTTCCTGTTTTAACGTTATATTTCCACAAAATAAAATACACGTTAAAACAAGCGTATGTGAGAAAAGCTTACCCTATTTTGTCTAATGATGATGTGAATTTTTAAGAAAAATTCGATAAGGGCCCTTTCTACTGCCCTTGCAAATGGGGGTAGGGGGAAGAGGACACGCTTTGTGACCCAGAAACAAGTGATTGTTAAAGTATTCATCCATGGCTGTTGTTGTTATCCCCATTTCTGGGCTGTCAACTCGTGTACCGTGATCAAGGCGTGCATGTTCATCCGTCTTTGCATTGTATTGTATTTTTTTGTGTGTGTGTGAAAATGCCCATTTTTTAGATGACGACATAGACAGGCGACATCTAGGGTTGATCAACGACATTTCATTGTTTGTCCTTTGATGTATCGCTCACTTTTCCTCTTGTTTTACCTGGGCGTTTGCAACTCAACTGAAAATGGTTGGCTAAAGGCAGAAGAATTCAGATTGCCTGGGGCGACCTATGGTGAACTTTGGGTATATTTATCCCCCCCATGGCGTCAGTCATTGTCAAGGAATATATATTGCAGTTATCAGCACACCCTCCCTGGTTAATGAATATCTCAGAGGCAATTTTGCATGCCCACCTCTGAATGTGCCTGTTTCAGTCATGGTCATAAGTTATGGTCATAATGGATTTCCTGCAGCCAGTGGAAACAAATTTATACATGCATATATTTCAGGTTTAATGTAAAAATGCACTTTGCACCAAAGCTTGCAGTGATTGCCCTCCATCAGGGGCACAAACAGTACATTTTTACCATGGTGGGTGTGGTCTCATTTACTGCACTTTCTAGCAACGAAACTGGGGTAACAAAATATCTAAAAGGATTTTGTGTTGTGTGATTAGATATCTTATTTAAAATCGCAATAGTTTGTTTATTTATTTTTATTAAAATTAATCCAAGAATTGTCATCAATATTATATCAATATTAGGAGTTTTTATCTAACATTTTTGTTGTTTTAGCTAACAGCTTTACAGTTGTTATAGCATTATTTATTTTTATTAAAATTAATCCCAGAATAGTTTTTTATTGTAGTATTCACTTGTGTGTTCCCAAATGCGAATTAGCCTGAAAAATGTAGGTATTCTTTCAAGAAGTACTTAAAATTTAGCACAATTCCACTGAAATAATTTTTCAGTCTGTCAATATCTTTATATACATATTATGAGTTTTTATTCAACATTTTTGTTGTTGTAGCTTCAAGCATGCGAATAACAATTTCTAGAAAAAATGTAATATTTACATTAAAGTACAAGTACCATTATACAATGAAAATAATTTGATTTCATTGAATGCATTTAAATGCATTATATTTATAATTTCAAATCGGAATAGCTCATTTATTTATTTATTTTTATTTACATTGATCAGAGATACGTTTTTTAAGGTTATATTCACTATTTTGTTCCTAAATACGAATTGGAATAAATACAAATTGGAATATTGGGAAATTATGCCAAACAACCCTATTAGCACTATTAGCGATTTTTATTAGCGATCGTATTTAAATTCTGCTGAAGGCCTATCACTTATCCTGAAATATTCAAAAAATAATTATAATCAGTGAACGTACACATTACGTATACGTTTCTTGTTCTGTTTAATTTTTTAATTAAGTTTGCTGGTTAATTTTTAAGATATTCTTATAGCTGCCGTACTAATTAAAAGAAGTCTAATTACAACATTATTTCGTCTTATCAGTTATTGCTAGTATTACTTATTTTAGCAGGTTTTTCTCGTCGGCAAATTCTCCTTGATTTGATTTGATTTTCCGTCGATGTCGTCACGTGTAATTACATCTTTTTATATTATTAATTTTTGCAATTTCTTTTTCAAATGCAAAAAAATGCAATTTCACGTATGTGCAGACCTCTCTAAAATTACTTCTCAGATTTCAATCCAATTATGAGCTTTTTCAAGTTTGAGTTTGTTCGCCTCACCAAAGGGACCTCCCCCCCCTATAAGCTTATTTTTGGAGGATGAAATTTAAGTTTTACGTTTATATTCATCTCGAACGAAAAGCTGAACGTAGACGAGACTCAAATGAACGAATTTTATGGCAGCCAAACTACTTGTAATGCACGATGGCAATAACCGAAATCTCATTCCCAGCTTGTTTATGACAAAAAGTTTCTCGTTTGAATCCTAAACAGGTGACAGCATCAAAAACTGAGAGAGCAGTCGCAAATGTGATCGTAAATGGGCGGAAAGATCAAAAAAACACATCAGAGACGAACAGAAAAAACTCAAGAGAGAAATACATACACACAAAAAAAAATACAAATAAAAAAAAAAAAAAACCAACACCTTAATGTTGTTGCCACGTTAAGCTTCACCAAAATGAAGACGAGCAGAATGTTAATTTAAACATTTCGTTTTTGTTTTTCAAGCTTAAAATCATTTCGGGATTTAATTTATTGTTGCTATAGAAATGGGCTGTCTATAAATTACGTGACGCTGTTTGAAGGAATTTTTTATACCCCCCGTGTAACAACGCCACCCACATGATGTTGGGATATATTTCAAAATACATCAGAGGACTTGAGACAAAATACTCTAGAAATATGTAAAAAAATATGCCAGACATATCATGAATTGGGACTTTTAATACATTGTGTAACATACCTGAAATTATATTGCTGACATACACTGTTAGACAAACTGTATAATATTATGGGTAAAAACCATAAAATGATCTGTATGTATGTGGCGAAATGTATTTTAAAATATATTATGCACTGTAATTTCAGTTACATTAGATAATGTACTTTATCGAATACATTATCGAATTTTGTTTAAAAAATCACTCATCATTACGTCATCATTAATCGAGGGAAATTATACTGCATGCAATATATTTTGAAGTATATTCTGCTAAACTATTAAACAAACTATATAGCACTATGTATAAAAACTATAAAATAGTTTAAAAATATATGACAGAATATATTGAAATTCATGGAATAATATTCAGTTCATAGACATCGTTTAAATGACATGACATTTTATAGCACTGACACGATTCCATATGAAAAAAAGATGAATTATGTAAAAGCAAATGATAACTCCGTGTAAATAAATAATTGTGATATACTTGTAACCCATACAAATATTAAATATTGTTGAGATGGAGTTAAATATAAATCTGCCTCTATACTGCTAAACAGCCTTAGCTAAGGAAGGTCTTTTAAATCGTAAAATAGTCAAACTTTATGATTTCAAAATTATATCCATACATTTTATTCGAGTTAATAGTAAATACATGTATGCAGTTGTGATTATCAATTACATTTATGAAATCGAAATAGGAAAATATGAAACAAAGGGTTATTGTACCCTTCATTAATATGTACTTCTTCTCTAAAAATCTTTCTTTTCCAATTATTTCCTACATAAATCTGCCTCCATGCCATGCATAAAAACTATAAAACAGTTTTTAAAAAAATATATGACAAGAATATATTCAAAAATACGTAATGCGATACAACTCCAGATGTTTTAGATAAAATACTGAATTTCTTAATTCAGCTAAAAAAGGTATAAAACGAAAGCACTCAATTATTTTTATTTAATTTTTTTGAGGGAGTTGGTGGTTGTTTTCGGTTTTTTTTTTGTGTGATTGTCTATTCGAGATGTTTGCGAAGTTGCTCTTTGCAATTTCTAGCTTAAATAAGCCTGCTCTTCATGGTGTAATTGGCAACTGGAAACTTCTCAACATTTCGTTTCGATCTCCGTGATATGCAAATGTACCGGAAATAATTGCTTTCCTAATTGCAATTAAAAAGCTGCTTGCGAGTTGAACCCGGGAGGGGGGGCAAACTGGAGACGACCGTATTTAATTACGCATTTAAAATCCTCATTATATTGTTATACAAATGCTAATGAACGCCACGGACAATTTACATTTAGTTAGATCCCAGGATTTTGTCCTCTTGCCATGTTAATAACGCCTCCCTAAACGTCTTAAGCTCTTAGTTGAGAAAACGCGAAGGACCGTGGCAAATTGCCTGATGCAACGGCCTAAGTGCCACCTTTCAGGCCCTTTTTTTTAAATTCAATTGAATTATAATTTCATTTCTCACTGGCTGGCCATCTGCATCCGAGCAATATACGTTATTATTAGGCAAATATCTGACATATTTCGGAAGTGCTAAAAAAGAAGATATAAAAAAACTTTAGTCGTATTGGGAGGATGGTTATTGCTGGTCGTAAAATTGTGAAAAGACACCGACTAGGAGGACTAAGGATGATTCCTTCGTCAGAAATTATGTACGACAAGAATGTCCAATATCGGGAGAAAAATCGCATTATTCGTATAATGTCGTAAAATTTACGTGTTGGAATTACGGTTTTTGAAAATGAGAAATTTTATACGGTTGTTTTATTGTGTTGAAATTCGATGAAATATATGATTTTATGCGTGCATTTTTTTGAAGTAAGAAATCGTGTGGGAATGGATGGTTTTAATATTGGTGGTTTTGCGTCGATTTTTAACATGGTAACATTAATTAATTAATGTTTATTTTCTTCCACAAACAGTGGTTTTCAAGTAGTGTATTTCACGTTGCAAAATTAGATTAGAAAAGCAATGGTATGCTAGGAATTGCTGAATGGAATGTACTTAAATGTTTAATTTGCTGCTATCATGGCATGTTTAGAAAACATAATTAAGCTTACTTAATTAATAAGATAAAATAAAGGAATTCATAATTGCATACTAGTATTTTGTGACACCCTGCACATTATACACAGTTATTGTAATATCTTGATTTTTAACCAACATTTATGACATCACATTGTTTGAAAGATTATTCAATTTAATTTTTCCCCAAAATGTTTTTTTCTAGTGCCATACTCGTATCAGTAAACATTTTGCTACAAACAAACAAACAAAAGGAACATTAAAAAACATTGATACATGTATATGTACTAAAAGGCCTTTAATTCTCATAAAAAAACACTTTTTTTAAGAAACTTAATATGGTTCTTTATTTTGGATTTGTCACTTTCTGTTAAACACTTCTTTGTTTTCGCAATTTGAATTTTTCCCCAAATTTGAAAAACATAAATCATTTTATACACGGTGCCACGTAAGTCGTTTGATGTTTTCCCCAAATATGGTGTTTCTTTAGCATGAAACTTTAATAATTGCAAGCATTGCCATTCGCTAAACTAATGGCCAAGAAATACAAAAAAATGGTTGAACAAAACATCTCGTAAAAACGGCACAATTTTTGCTGAAATTTCTATAGCAACCTCTTACCATCTGGCATAGCCTTACCGATAGAAGAAATATTGATTTAAATTGTAGTGTTCATAGCCAGTTTTAGCCAGAATATATCCACAATTTTAAGATGCCTTCCGAGGTTTTAAAGTTCGATTATAAGCATTAAAAATTTGCAGAAAAAAAAACAGGAAAAACAAAACTAATCGATTTCGCTCAATACAATAACTTTTAAGATGAAAGAATCTGCCAAGGATACTTACACCCTTTTGAGGATTTTTCTTAGGGCCTCCTTTATGCCTTAATCTCCCTTTAAGGAAATCAGGCGAAGGGCATGAAGCTCTGATAAACTCGCTGCATCCCATTTCCGTAAATGGGACATTAAATGCATATAAAATTGATGATTATTGATGGTCTAATAAACCCCTCTTTATTTTCGACCTGAAAAAGGAAGAGGGAAGTAACAATCCTCTCGCCGGCCACTCTTGACTACCATTTCGTTTTATTACCTGGACTTTCTGGCACGAAAATGACACCGTGGTCCGAGAATAACATCCCCATAATAAAAACATTTACTTGCTTAATGCGTTTTATCGACTAGTGAAATAGGCAGGCAGCTCTCTTCCCTATCTGGTCACCCGTCCAGGGATAAGAAATGTGAAGGAAGCAAGATCGTCCTGATTAATGACTCTTAATTTTCAAAGATGCCATAAATTTGTGTTTAGAGCGAGCTGGGACGCTTATTTAATCTTCTCCTACCTTTATCTACGAAATTGCAATAAATCCGGAGCTTCCTTTTCTGTTTAACGAATAATAACTCTGGCTGGTTTATGGACATGCTGTGTAGGGTGTGTGTAACCTAGAAGCTATTTCTGTAAATGCTAGGTACACTAGGAGTCAAACGGACATTTTGATAATACACGTATTATATTGCTTAAATCCAACCACCTTGCAAAAAAATGAACTTGCTTGAAATACTTATTATAATTGATGAATTTGTTTTCTTGATTTATAGAATTAGTTGTTCACTAGAAAGAGCTCTTTTATATTATTTAAAAATGTGCATTTTTTTAAAAAAATTAGATCAGATAAAACGTGCAGAGAAATACGTGCAGAGAAACATGTTGCATTTTTTGCTGCAAATACTTGTTTTAATTGCTCATATTTTTTTA
>JAQIXS010005007.1:0-13623 GCA_034700785.1 Rossiulus vilnensis
TAAATGTATTTCCTTTAGTTTAATTTTTTTATGTTTTTTTTTAAAAAAATAAAAATTTACTCTCCTCCCCCCCTCGAAATAACGGACAAAAGGTCCGGTCCCGCGAGTGTCCGGTATTCGGAGGTTTCACTGTACTATCAAATTTCTTTATTTAGTGCCAGCATGCATATAACTATGTAATCACATTTTCTTAATAACGTTTAAATGTTAGTTAGCTTTAAGATGCTTTGAAGGAAACTATTCATTCAAAATCAGTTTCCACAACAGGTTAATATTCAACTTCCAATTGATTGAAAGTTACGTGTAAAACACATTTCCGCTTTAAGTTTTTCGCAAAGGGTATGCAAAATGTAAGTTTTTGATGAAAATGGTTATCATTTGCTATCAAACTTGGTTTGCTTCATGTCAATACGCACGCAATCCGGCTGTTGGTTCAATGATTTAAGAAAGTTCCAAGTGCAATACGTGTAAATGTATACATGCATGCAAATATGATACAGCACGCAGAATTCAATTTTCGCCCTATCTTTCGCGAATTACCTGCGTCAAGAAAAATAAATGAGGCGCTATTAGTTTTCTAAGAGGTTGCCAATAGATTTTACATTTACGTTTTCGGCGTAGTATGCCATAGGCCCTGCAAGAGTTTGCACAAAATCGATGATATGCAACCTGGATGTATAGAAATCTGTTCGTGGGTTGGAGCAGCATAGTAGTAGAGGAACGTAGACATGTAAGGCTGCTATTATTATACTAAATACACTATCTCTAAATCCGATCTTGACGAACTATGAAGAACATTCAAATTGCATGGATGCTTTCGCAAAGTGCTCAAGCAACTTCATTTGCTTCGAAGGATCTTTCAGCCATTTCTATCGACAAAAGTACTTTTGATAGAGCGGCGAAATAGCACGGAAAAGGTGGAGAATGAAAGACATTTTATACAAAATTTCAGCCGAGCTATGTCAACTTTGAAAACCCTTATACACGAGCTTCTTAATCTCACGTACACACACATACGGAAGAAGCTCTTTGTGGGCTCTGAAATGGAGGTTTGATATTTGGGTCAAAAACTGAATTCAGACAGAATTGACGACATCGGGCTCATCTAATGATATGTCATAAATCCAGGCATGTCTTCGTCAGAAATCGTGCGATTAAAAACCAGGCAGTGACTGACAAATGCTTAAGAAAGTTCAACTTTCGATAAATTCCATGGGCCTAGCTTCGTGAATGGTTTAAATTAGGGTTACCCCATACTTGGAAAACATGGAAATGTTGGATTTATAAGGAAAATTGGTAAGCCATGGAAGTCAGGGAAAATCCAGTGTTCCCGCTTACCCGGAAACATTGAAATTGACAGGAAAGCAGGAACAACCTGGAAAGTCAGGGAACTGTCAGGGAAATTTAAGATTTTAATGCTAATGTCAATCGAAATTTTCAACCCCTTCATTATTAATGAAGCTGAACGATGGTGATGAATGATCAATTCCTGTTTTAGGAGCAAACAGTCAATGCAGAGAGCGCTGGATAGTTGTGAATTTAATACTAATTCATTCTCATGGAAATACCCAAGTAGAGATTGGATTTTCATTCACGAAAGACGTGCTTGTTGAGAACTTTAAATTCAGTGTAACTCAACATGTTAATGCCATTAAGGATATAGCATGTAAGCAATGCAAAACGAGATATGATTTGAAAAATGCATGTATGATTTTCACATTTTCAAATAATAAATATAAATAGTTCTTTATATTTAATTCTACAAACATTTTTACAAAGGGAAATTGTCCAAAAACCTGGAAAAATCGGGGAAGTTGAGACTTGTATTTCGGTGGGAACCCTGTGATTTATTTTCGAAAAGTCGTAAAAATTCTAAATATCAGGGTTAAATTTCCTCCACATGGCCTTATGTGTCTACAGGCATATGAAATAACAAGCATCATGGCAGAGTATTTGCCAATGATTCATTTAGTATTTAGTGCAATTAAATTCACCTCAAAAGAATTTCCCTTTTAATACACGGTTTTTCAATAGCTTGTTATTATCAAGTTTCTATCATTTTTTGCCATCTAAATAGAACATTTAATGTTATATTTTGAAATCGAAGGCATCTAGCTTTTCTTCCGTATTTCTACATATTTTTGCAGGCTTTATAGACTTTTAACGGCATGGAGAAGTACAAAAATCATACTATTTTCATGAACAATACCGAATCTTGTATTCAAGACAGTTGAACATTTTATTTTTAGGGAAACCAGTTTTTTACGTAATATTTTTGGCCAACATTCACGCATTAAATTTGTTATTAATGCTTAGATAATCACAACTTAAAACAGTAAATGCGAATAATGCACTAAATATGGTAAATTTAACACGTGAACTATGAATAAACTAACAATGGCAAATTATGGTCACTGTTAAAACATTGCTAAAATTGCATTTTTACATGAAATAATGGACTGTTTCTTGTTCACGCTTAATTAATTATATAACTACTGTTTAACATAAAATGTATAGTGCTTATAATTAATTTGAGCTTAGCATTAAAATGATTAATGATATTTCCGAAAACAAAACTAATCTAGCCAGTTTCTAAGCAGTGATAAATTAAAAAACTGCAATTAGAAACAAATTGCCTAGTTGCATATCATTAGCATATTTCCCTTTAATTTGAGTAATCTATATAACTAAGTGGATCCAAGAATCAAAACAATAAATAAGGCTCAGATATGACGGATAGACATGTAAAGTGTCAAATGTTGAGATTTGTTAACTGGAGACTTTTGGTTTAGCGAAAAATGTGCATTAAAATAAATTCAAAGATGAATAAATTGAAAGGTAAAAAAATCAAACAAAGTGTATTTGCACAGAATATATCTGATGCTGAATTAAACTCATCAGACGAACAAGGTGGCGGAAATAAAATTCGGTTGCATTTTCGACAATTTATCTTCAAAGTTAATAGCATATAGTTAGAATAAGACTAAACGCATATCTCAGCAAAATATGCAACCTATTAACATAAAAAGAGCAATATGATCAAGATGAACTCCGAAACCACTCTTGAAATTGGCTCTTACCAAGTAAATTATTAAATTTCATGTTATAAGCGTTACATTGTACGTGAATATCTTAATTGAGATTTGGGAAAAAATGAGCGTCATAAACCTGGAGCTAATATTGCTCGCTGCGCGTATACTGCTAGTTTATATCAGGAAAAAAGTGAGGAAAATAAGCCACACATGGCATATGTTGTTGCACTTTGTTATTGCGCTGCGTATAGTCTCGTGGTTTGTTTTTGCTTTAATATATAATGCATTTTGCCATAGTCTCATTCAATTAATAAGAATTGCATGAAAGTAAGAGGCTGATTGCGTTGCCATTCATTAATGTAATTTCGCCTCTTCGAGCGAATGAATACAAGTCTAACTTAATAAACGTATAGCAAACTTACCACTTTTCTCTAGAAACTCTTCTCGTAGTGTAGTTCCTGTGCTCTAGGTGCTCATCATCTGGAGACATTTCATTTGATGTACTAGAATCCGCGTGGTATATAAGGTCTGGCACTATGAGGAAAAAATAAATAAAAAGACAATTATCTTGGAGGTGTACACTGTATATTATGTTTGACATTTATAAAGATATAGTAGTAAATTATTTAAAATGTTTTTAAGTACTGTTTATTAACTGTGTATCATGCTTTATGCCGTATAAAACACACCTACTGTATTTGATTGTAAATGAATTAAAAACTCCTCAGAAATCAGGATATGTGTAACTACTGGTAAAATCTGACTGCGTTAAATCAGTTTTAAATTGTATAGACCTACATGAATTTAAAAATGTAGCAATTTGTACGTACAAAGTACATCTACTGCACTTATATATACAGTACATTAATCACGGGCTAAATATTGCAATACATTGGGCATATCAAAATATTGCACATCTTATTTGCTTATAATTACATGTAATGGACATGTTTTGCCCAAGCAGGCAACGTTAATTTTAAACTTAGCTATTTGTGCTCAATAGATAAGAGTCTAATTACTATTTTTATCAACTTATTAAAAATCGTCGAGTGATATTTAATCACAATTACCAGTAAATTCGTGCAAATATACAGTATACTATTATAATTGCGCAATTTTGCGTTAACTGCACTTATTGTTTACGTGTAAAATTCATTTAAACTGTTTGAGTCAAACTACTGGATTAGTCAATTACAAATTAAATGTTAGCTCCGTCAAAATAGTAACTTGTAGAATTCTTGTAGAACTCAATATTAATCTGGAAATACATGGCCATTTTCTCATATACCAGTTTATATGTGCAATTAATATATCTGTTTTACTACCATAAATACCGGTATAGATTTTAAAATAATTGTATAAGGCACTGTATGATACACATATTCTGTATCAGACAAACAAGTATTGTTTTCTTTTGCTATACATGTATATAAGTATCAACTAAGATGTTTTCTGATTTCCCAGGATGCTATTTTTTTAAATGTTTTGAGGGAATTTTACCATAGATAGTGCAATTTCCTAATGCATGACAAGAAGCATTGTAATCTACATAAACGTCAGCTAGCTTAATTTAACTCGTTGTTTCTGTGAATCGAAGTTTACGCTAATAGCCTTTTATAAATGGATGTGGAAACAAAAGTTATAAGTTTGCGCTGTCTAAAGTCAATATTGTATTAAAGCAAAGGTAGAGACATCAATTGCTGTCGCATTTCTTATTATTATTCGGCTAATTGGCATAAAATAATAGTTGATTTCTGAAAGTTTATCTTTCTTTTCTAAGAAAGCAAATTAGCCGCAGTTAGTTATTTTTGCCAACGTTCATCTTGGCGAGAATAATTTAATTTTCTTGATGCTTGAAATTTTAAGGGGGTGAAGTTCATTCGCAAAGTAGCTTAAAGAACATTTCCTTTGGGTTGCATTTCAAACAACCATTAAAAGAGTGTCATTAAAAAGGTGTTTGAGCTTGCGCAGAAAAAAATGACGTGAATAACGTTTGATTTAAGGTTTAATTAAACCCACGCTTCGAGTTTGCCCTACTGGTTGTCTTTCAGTATCTTATTTTTATCAGGTTTCATAAGGGTGCGGTGTGCAGGGAACAACGTATGTACTTTGGCAAAAAGATAGGACGCGTTGCTTGTGATAGAGATGAGATTTTCAGAATAACAATTTGCTTATGCAAAAGAAACGGAATTACTTATGTAAATATTTTCTTGGAAATCCAATTGCGCTGCTTTAATGCAAATGGGATGCTTTGTTTCGTTTCCTTACTTCAAAAATACTGCACTTGTAAACTTGCACTCTGTAAAATTTGCATTCACCAGGAAAAGAAACTGGATTTTTCAGAAAACATATTTGAGTTGATAGAAATCTAATGCTGAAAGCAATTTACATAAACGGAAAATCCTTTTTCTAATTGGCTATTCTGATAATAAAACTCTGATTCAGGTAAAACGTTTCTCCTAAGATCGTTTCCAAACAGAGGTTAATTAATGCATTATCAATTATCACCGAAAATAATTTGATCTGAAAATAAATGTTAAAACGAACATTTAATTGTAACGTAGACACTTGCTATGAAATGAAAATTATATTTCCTCAAAATTTTATCATATTTGTTTGAATCAACATTACTTATGCCCTTTCAAAATCGATTTTTAAAAGTGTATCCGTGTTTAATAACCCTGTATTTTATCTTGCACAAACTACAAATCTAACAACATAAATTACTTGCAGCAATGTACATTTATAAATAATGCATGAATAAGCGTACATGAATTGTAATTGTTGTGTCCGAAGTCATAATGTTATAATAATTGATAAATGTTTTTAAAGAATTAATAAGAAACTAAAAAGTAAATCGTAACTCGTAGAATCCTTAGTCACATGTTAGTCACATGACAGACAAATGTTGTGTTCATTTCTGGTTGATCAATTACGTTGTTTGAATTTCTTGTGAAATCTTTATTTTATGAGTTAGGCCATTTGCGTCTTAGACCGACGACACCAGGCTATTTGTAAGCTGATGTCATTTGGTAAAATAACGTATTTCTTGCGAGATATCGGTCCGGGGATTTCGATACGAAAATTGAAAGCAGACTGCTCAAATGCTTTCACCCAGCTTATTTGAAATTACAGACACTCTGGACAAGGAGCGACATTCCAAAGGGTACAAAAAAGAGCAATCCCTACGAGGTTTTCTATACATTTGAAAGGAATGTGATTGATGAGCTAGTGTTGAGCTTACCTCGACTTCGATCGTGTAGTTGGCTGGCCGATTCCGTATAATAAGTGACCCCAATGTCAGTCGTGTCGGAATCACTGAGGACACTGTCGTACTCCATGGACTGACGCCTGAGCCTCTGCAGGGGGTAGGAGGAGACCAGTCGATCCTCACTGTTCTGGAAGCACGGAGGACTGTCGTTGCATTTTTGCATTTCCACTTGGGAGTCGCAAGGGGCATCTAATAAAATCATACACACCAGGGTCACAAGGCTATCCGCAATGACAGTTGCATTAGGAACAGGATATGAGGACACGAATGACCGCTGCAGTGAGATGTTGAAGTAATGATACGGCCCATTGGTTGAAAATCGAAACGGGAAATACCAGTGATTGCCACTGAACTCCTCTGACTTTGAATGACAGTGAAAGCCATCAAAAATTCGATCTTTTTAAAACTTGAGTTTGGCTTTAAATCGGAAATACCAGGACAAAGCCATGTAAAAAGGACGCATGAAAAATGCTCAGTACATTGTTATATATTGTTTCAATTTTCAAATTTAAACAAATTTATCTTGGGATAATTTTTATGCGCCTATTAGTTACACATTAAATGGTTAACATGCAAATTGATTTTTTACAACACTTCTTTGCACATTTAAGGTATTGTTAATCCTTATTCAAAATTATGTACACCAAGCGCAAAATTACACATTTGTGCTTCAAATACTTATTATAATTGCTGCCGTCCGCTAAGGTTTGTGTTTTTATAATTTAAAAAATGTCAAGTTTATTTATAAAAAAATAAACTAAAAAAAACCGTTATGCAAACTTCTATGGAGGTTGAAATGCATGGAAACACAGAACGTCGCTTAACGTGTTTTTTTTCTTCAAATTTCATATTTTTTTAATAAACCGAGCATTTTCAAATGATAAAAACATTTAACTCTAGTGGACGACCGATTCTACTCGGGAACAATACAATAAATGTAACCGTTAACGGTTACATGAGTAATGAGTAATTTTTTGCACGGTTGGCATTATTTTGGCTCAGCCTTATAACTCAATAAAACTTTGATGTATAAAGGATTGAAAGTAAAGGTAATTCATAATGTTCGTGTGAAGTTTAGTTATACTGCTTGTTTACAACACAGTGAGATTAGGAAAACTATTTTCATGGATATTTTCAAAACAAGGTTAAATAGAATGATATTTTTTCTGAAGCTGTTTATTCTGAAAGTAGCATGTTGATTGTTTCTAGCTGCTTATTAAACACGTTTTTTGATTTATGATAATAGAGGTTTAGCTTTTTGAGTGCAATTTTCCATTCGCGCGAAGAGCAGGCTTATTTTAAAGGTATGCTAAAGTTTGTTTTTCGTGTGGGTCGATCGATGTTAAGAGTAAGAGCTAGCATTTGATAGCGAGCGATAATACAATGGAATTATTTTCCCTATTTGGAGAACAATTCTTGTGTCTTCCGCTCTGCTGCATTACAAAAATGAGAAGCCAAGAGCCCAGAAAACTGATGGGGTCATCATCCTCGTGTTTTGAAAAATTAACATTGGTCAAGAAACTGCATCAGAAACGCTTATAAACTCGAGTTTCTCGTCTTTGACAAGTACTCGCCATCGTTATTGGCGTACACTTTGTCATCAATGGCCATTGCACATTCAATCTATATTGAGGTCAAACTTGAAATAATGAGCAGAAGCAGGAGGAAGTTTTCTGAAATTAAATTATGCCGCTGATAATGTTTGCAATCGGTGTTGCGCTCAAAACTTGCAAACTTCTATTTTCTGTAAACATTATTTGCTGGGAAAACATATGTCCGGAAGCGAAATGGTGCATTCAATTACAAAGAAGATAATATCAGTAGGGTATATTGGGAGCAGCCATTAGTTGCCATCTGCATGCCTGTAGCTCAGAGGGAAATTTCCTATTTGTTTGTTATGTTATTATTTGTGTTACGTAGGACGACAAATGACTCGGCCAGGAAATTATCAGGAAATGAATTTCTGGAAACTTCGATTTTGCTAATAACGAGTGTAGTTTTGGCTGTAAACCTTACCTCTCAGTTGCATTTCGTTGCTATGCAAAGAGTAAGCTGGTTTTTTTCGGACTCTGGAGTATGTATCAATGGCTGTCTGAAACAATGGAAAAATAAGGACGGTTTAGAATGGTGACACGGATTAAACACTTCACTCTCTTTGCAATGAAAAAAAGTTGCAAAGGTCTCATGACATGAAATCAATAAGCCAGCGCACTCAGCCTGACAATTTAATGGCTTTTTGCTAAGCCTCAATTTTTTATTGGCTTGAAATAAATTGATCGATATTTGACGATTATCTAGCATGTTAGCAGTATTTCCAGGGATCCCTCATTTGAATATAAAGTGCGAGCGTTTCAATCAATTATCGGCCTGGTTTGCATGCCTAATTTGAGATAGGGGAAGAAGGGGTTTTTTTTCTCGCAAAAAAAGCAACCAAGGATTTCGTGTCAATGGTCAATTTATGCCAGCGATTGAGAAGATGCGTAAATTTCCGAAAGCCAGGCGATAAGGAGATCTTTTCTTTTCCTGACGGTACAATAAAAATGTAATGGGGGAAAAGGAAGATAAGTTTCGCTTCGAAAACACATCGAAATTGACGTTTGGCGCAAACAAAAGATTAAATGGATGTTTGAAATGGTCATTAAGGCAATGAAAAACCAATAGTGATGCCAGCGATCAATTATAAAACGTTTCCAGATCCCCTTTTCTTCAATGTTTATGCAGCAGTGAAATAAGTGGTGTTTTTGGCACCATTGCTCAAACACCAGCCATTAAAATAATATGCGTAGGGTAAGAATGCGAATAAAACTTGTTAGAAGCTGAAAAACTTTGCAGCCGTACGTAGGCTTGGCTATTTAAGTTGTAAAAACATGGCGCAGAAAAATAAAGCAACATAACAATAGATATAAAAAACGTGTCAGTGGTGTGTGCTTTTGTTAGCAATCCTACAATGGAAAAGTGCAGCTTTTGAAGAGAAATACTTTTTTATTGCATTTGCCAGATGCATTTGGTGTGTGCTTTTCACCACCATCTCTGTGGCAAAATGCGAATATCCGCATAAACATATCAGAGAACTTCTGGGTCTGGTACTTAAGATTTTAATAATATATTAAACCATGGCTGGGGCAAGAGCCAAGACAGGCTGACCAGCTGGCCATGGCAGATGAAAAAGCATTGTAAGTGCTAAGAAATGTTGGACGGGTCGTAGATTTTAAGTCTTTCATAGTTCCCCACACTCGCAGATCTGGACCGCAAACCAGATTTGCAATACCGGCCTGTATACAAATTGTATATTTGTTTTTCAAAGACAAGTACTAATAGTTGAGTTAATATTGACGACAAAACACAGGTCAATTTGAATTAAAGGACTAAAAACTAATGTGATAATGTTCCTAACATGACGCCAGACGTAATTTTTTAATAGACGTGATTTGTGGATTTACTAACAAATTATTTAGCACATTCGTATTAACATCTCTTTTTCGGTAGGATTTGTATTTGGTCAAGCAAAAACCGACCCTAAATTCTACTCTAGGGCACTTTCAATGTGTAAGATATGAGAAATATCGGTGATGAAACTTACCGAATCGCACTTAACTTTCTGCTCTAAAAGGTCGTCAGAGTTTTGATGACGAAAAACATGCAAATGAAAATCTTGGGCCGGTTTGTTGTTGTGGCAGTCGGATAGACTGACTGTAGCATAGGGACATATGTCGTCGTGGTATGCTGCAAAGAAGGCAAATATATAATGGATGACATCGGGCAAAGTTATATAAAAAATTAGGAAAAGGAAGCTTTCAAAAGAGTTGTATATCTAGAGGGAGTATGGCGGTTTAATGTAATAATATCTTGATAGAAATTCCAGGAAATCATTTATCAAAATATATCTTGTCACCGAGCGAAATAACACGCCAGGCGAATGTTTGAAGAGAAAAATACTTGCAGTGGATAATTTTTGTGCAGATAAAAGATATTGATCTGCATCCAGCTTACTAGATGGTAGTTAATACTCATGAACAATGCTGAGTTTGAAAGAACTAACAATCTTCAAGATAATGTTAAAATAAAAAGAATGTAATTTAAAGAATTAGGTGCATTTAGTAAGATAAAGGTTAATAATAAAACAAGGAAGATTATGTGGAATTAACTGATATGTCAAGTACAGGCATGGACAATTCCGTAAATAATGGTTCTAGAAACAAATACGTATTTTCACCCAAAAAAACATTTAGCATATTTCCTGAAACATAATAATCAATTATTTTGTAAAGAAATGCTTTTCAAACTATATCTGCGATTCAATTTTATATTGTCATTGTTATTACTCAAAATATATCAAAATATCCGATTTCGAAGTTGCGATGTATGTGTTTTAGAATGCATAGGTTAAACTGATCTATAACTAAGGTGGCTCTGTCACGTGGATATCCCATCAATCTGATCCAACTGAGATGCCAAGATTAAATCTTAATTTTTATCCTGTTTTATCCATGTATATTTTTTTCTTTTTTAAACTTTTATGAAATATTATGGATGGCGCGGTTATGACGTCATGATTGATGCTAATCTGTTTTTCAACGATCGAAATCACAATTCAGTTTGAAATCCAGTTTCAAATTTACTTTGCAGGGATTACGTTGATTAATGTCTTTTAGACGTACAAAATCCATGTATATTCCTAAGTAAATGCACCCTGATTGCATTTACACCAGATCATTCTTTGAAAATATGTTTAGATGTTGTCTCACCTTAAATTATATTATATAAATGTTATCATTTATACTTTTTAAAAAATGTCAAATGCCTTTAAAATTTATTAGACGTGTTAAAACATTGATAAATGCATGTTATGAACGACTCATGTTTGATAAATACATTTTAATGACATTATAACGCAATCAAAAATATTTTTAAGTAAATCTTTCTTCGTGAAATGCATGTTAAATGATTATAATATGATACTCCTTGAACTGTTTGACATATAACGTCAGACCGTTTCCTTCCGAATAATTATTCTTGTTCGGGGTCTGGTTTCTTAAATATATTTCACCTCCTTTTGAACTGTATAAATCAAACATGAATACTAACCACTAATGCTATCCAAACTTCGGTGTAAATTGCGGTTACTTTGAAACATTTCTGAAGGGTTGATGAGGCGAGTTCCATCTTGCAACATTTGAAATTGGGTTTGGGCTTGCATTGCTGCCTTTTCTGAAGCAAACTTTCTGCCATCATTGCTTACGATCATATTCTTGTGGGCTGCTGGATACTGTGCGTTTTCAACTGTAAGAATTACGCACCAAAGGATCGGATCATTCACCCGTAGGTAACAATACTGGAGACTATGGGACCAGTTTTACTCCAGACAAAAAAATCTTTCACATTTCCACCGTTGCAGACTTGAAAAATAGATTTCTTTCATGAATTGACGCGAACAGATATAAAAATAAAATCCGAGACGGAAACAAAAAAGAAATAAATGAACCCCCTTCAAAACCAAAAAAAAAACTTATTTTGTAAATATATCTTGAATAAATAAGTGTCACTCTACGGACGTTTTTCTTGTGTATCTAACATGTCGGTATTGTTATTTCCGAGAAAATTCCCCTGAGGAAGATCAGTTCTGCTAAAAAGCACTTAGAGTAGCGAAATTGCTTGCGTTAGACTTAAGGTTCTGGAAAATTTGGGATATTTCCATGCAAGAATAATCCTGGGGTTTTCAGTTTGCTGCATCTAAAAACGAACCAACAAACTTTGTATTTGCAGCATTAAAGGATGTCTTCCTTGAAAGGATTTTGAAGAAGGCCATAATCAATGGAAATTTTAGGAAACCATTTCTCCTGGAATGTTACTGACAGTTTTTTCCCGTTTAATATTGATTACTGTTTGTTAGGAAAATAGGTCGTTGCCAAAAATAGAACCAACTCGGAAAATTAAACCTACATAATTTAACAATAACGTTATTACTACTTGAAATTATCTTACTACTTTGATGCATGGAAAAAAGCTGGTTGTCTGACAAGAACGCCTTAAAACGAGCCAATTAATATTAACCTCCTCAATAATTGTGAATAAATTAGTGTCTCTCAGCAACATCCATTAACTTAATACACTTTGATTAATAAGCGCAATCATAAAGCGAACGGTGTTTTTTTGTGCCAAAGGCACATTAAATATTATGTCTCTATTAATGGCACAATAACTTATCCATTAAATACAGAAATAAATGCATTGCTAGGGAGAGATTGAGGGCGTGGCTAGGTCACTGGGGAAATTTCTGCTACCGTGCACGCAATACGGAAATCATTTGAAACTTAGTTCTGACATATAAACTAATATGTGCAGAAATCACAAATATCTCCAATAATACAATGCGCTTAGGGAAATATACGAAAATGATGCATGCATGTCTAAAACATGTAAATCAACTCCAAAAAAATGAAAATATGATCAAAACAGCAGGCAAATTGCATTCACTTCCCAAAATAGAATTAGCAATATTATAATTATGCATTTGGGTGCATACTGTGCCTGATCTGTTTTATTGTGTAATGGAGACAAACAGAAATTATGGGAAATGGAGTTTATTCCAATGTGATGACAGGATTCCACCAAACTCCGAATAAAATTTCCCTTACGAAACATTTTGAAATGCATTCGGGAGTCTCATTCGAATATTGCAATAATATCGTTGTTGTAAAGTTTGTTTTAATATATATCGCATATGTTTATGTAAAGTGGTTACATGAAATTACTTTTTAGATGCAACGAACATCTGTTTATTGTATCAATAACAAATAATCAGATCGCGTCTCACAGAATCAATAGCTTAAGGCAAGAAATTCATTATCAAATACAAAAAGATATGCTGTGCATATTTATATTGTTAACTTGAGTAAATCCATGCAGTAATTATGCAGGTGATAAAATGATTGCGGTATGAAGTTTCAAGAAATAATGTATTTCAATGCGTTTGATACATTGTAGGCCTATAATAATTATATTCACTTGACTTTAGAATTTATAAATCATAATTAACACTGACAATAACTGCAATGCTTTAACTAGCAATGCATTTTGAAATACATCCAAATCGAGACATGCATTTAAAATGCATTTCAAAATGAATACGTTTTAAATTGCGTTTATAATACATTGTGATGAAATAGGCTGTTCACTTGCATTCCTAAATGCATTTTTTCACTATATGATGTAAATAAATGTAGAAGTCGCATCCGATTGGAAATGCACATCCCGTTCTTTTTAAAGCGTTTCATATTTCAACTCAGAACTAGTCCATACTTTATCATGCTTAATTCCTTT
>JAQIXS010005008.1:0-13623 GCA_034700785.1 Rossiulus vilnensis
CCCCATTCTGGGAGGCCGACCACCACCAGCATACCCCAAAACATCGAACGAGATCGCGAGCTTCTCCAAACCAATCGTAGTTTGTCTCTTCAAATGATAGAAGGTGAACTTGGCATTTCCTGTGAAGTGATCCGAATCATTCTGACAACCAATTTGGGTAAGCGGAAGATTTGCGCGAGGTTCGTCCCGCATCAGCTAACTGACGATCAAAAGCAATGGAGAATGATGTTGTGTGGAGACATCATCTCGATGGCCGATTCGGATCCCTCGTTTTTTAAATCAATTGTGACGGGTGACGAAAGCTGGTGCTTCCAGTATGACCCGGAAACAAAACGCCAAAGCATGGAGTGGCATAGTCGCAAATCTCCGAAGAAGCAAAAATTTCGCTTCCAGAAAACAAGAGTGAAGACCATGCTCATCACGTTCTTCGACACAGAGGGCATCATTCATAAGGACTTTCTTCCACAAAAAAAACAGTGAACGCCAAAGTGTACACTGAGATCCTTGGTCGTCTATTGAAGCGCATTCGTCGTGTCCAGCCGCAGTTCTCTGAACCGGAATCTTGGGATCTTCTTCATGATAATGCAAAGCCACGAAAACAGGTTACCGAAATTTATCACCTTCCATATTCCCCTGATATGTCACCTCCGGACTTCTTCATTCTTCCATGTTTGAAAGCGGCACTGAAAGGACACAGATTTTCTGATACTCCGGACATTTTGTGACGAGGAAGCTCCAAAATTTCTACACACGATGTCAAAAGTGTATTGTGGCTCAGGGGGCCTACTTCGAAGGACAGTAAAGCGTCTTTTCTAAACTCACAAAATGTTGATTTTTCCGACTTATTCACCGAACTTTCCGGTCTTACCTTGTATATCTTGCTATGTGTATTAAATCGCTTAAACAAATATGCTATAAACTACACGATAATTAAATATATAATATATTCTCACTATATTTATTTCCACGTCTACTGAGGGATACCAACATCAAAATTACAAATATCGAACACGTATAGCACTGAATGCCTGAAATTGGAATTTCAGGTTCAATTCAATTCAACTCAGTACCGTACAATAGGGGCGTAATCCATCAATAGACTGATACTACCGCATCGAGGTGGGCACCAACGCCCCAACCGCCGAATCGAATTTCTTGACATTCTAAAATATTTAAATGAGGGAAAGCAATTATTTGTGGCCATAACCTGCACCTTGATATTTACAATTAAACCATTACTACTTCAATGAGCATATTTACTAATGGAGATGGAATATCATACATGTGAAATTTGCTATTCAAAAGTATACCAGCTGGTTAGTATAACGACACGTACAACGACGTTCTCATCTAAATTCACATCATTAAACCATTTCAAAATGATGTTATGCAATACTCGATTCGAACAGTTATAATGACCTCATGAATTAATTGCATTTTTTTCATACAATGTCTCGGCAAGAAAATACACTGGCGTCACGAGCAATTTGTAATTTAAATTACATGTATACTTCATAGTCTGTTCAACAAGAGAGAATACCGAGAATTCAAATGAACGAACAGAATGAATTAAAGCTTGACATTCTTATTTGTTGAATCCAAATCTATATTTTGCACTTCCTTCTTTGAAGGCGAACTTACATTATAGTCAGATCAACAAAAGAATAGACTGAACCTTAACCAATCAGCTATTTAGTTTAGGCATGTAGATCAAGCCTCCCTTCATAAAGAAAGTCACGCATAAGTTAACTGGCTCCAATGACCACTGATGGAAATTAAGTCATGTCTTGTAATGACTTTATCTGAAATCATCGATGGTATGAAAACGTGACTTTCTGGTATGATTCTATGTGATTTCATTTCAAAACATTTTAGTGAAAAGTAGCGATGACATACATTTTTATTTCATAATTCAGTTTCGATGACCTCTCATTAATGTGCAAATTCCTTGCTCTGGTAATAATATCTATAACATGGCATCAGCAATCGACAGCTGCGCCTTAAAACTATTCACTGTGACAATCGGTAACGTTATATTCATGTTTGACTTGTTGTCACAATGAACGATGTGTTACAAAAACGTCATGGGTTTAACTACCCCATCAAACCCAATAACAGAAATAATCGTTTTCAAATATAAGGTTACTCAATATTTTCATCAAATAATGGTTTATTCATCGAGCTAATCAACAATTAACGAACGCATAAACGTTTTCTCATCTAGTTTGAAATAATAACATATTAACTGACAGAACAAAATTGTTAGGTCATATTTTTTCTGCATTTAGTTCAATGGACAATCATTGCGAACTTTACATGCATATAAGCTCGTTAAATATTGTCGTTCTATTCTAGTCGTACTATTTTATTTTAAAATACAGAGCAAAGCATAACCACAATGCATATTTTATTTGTATTCCTAGCTGTAACCATCTCAGGTAAAATTGATTGTTAACGTTTTTGCGGTTGCCATATTGCACTTAATCTACTTGAATTTCAGTTGCTGAGAACAACGCCATTGAAAACATACCACCCTCAGCAAACTGCCAGGTGGGTTAACTTGTAATAAAATGTATCGAAATGTACTAATTTTGGTAGGGCTTGTTCAGAGCCTTCATTTTCATGTATTTCTGTTTTTTCTGTGCGCCACACTATTTTAGCAATTAAATTGTTTAGTAGGATGACCTGCGTAAAATGTGAGCGAATAGAAAAATCGCCTTGATAATTTAATTAAAATTATTTTTATCAAACGGCTTTTGATGTCAATTTTTATTTTTAGGTGTTCCCTGTCCTCAAGTTTTGTGTAGGCCAGGCTGCTACCGTTATGTCAAGAAAGATGGATGTGACGGATGTCTGTGTAAGCTAATCACCATCGGGCCAATCGAAGATAAAACCATCAACTTATAATTCACATGAGAAATAATGTAGCCCTACCATCTGTGCTGTAATATCCCAATAAAATGATTGCGTATCCCCCGTAATATTTCAATTCCATGCTTCAAGATTTCTAACAAACTATTGCGTTCCAAATGAACATCTTAATAAACAGTTTAAGAAACGATGACATTTTTCGTTAATGCCATCGTATAACAGTATCACGTGTCACGGACTATATTGTGCTTAAACAAAATGTTTTATAATAACAATTAGTTATCAATTTATTGTATCATTTGCGAATTATACAAGTATATTTGAAGAGGTCAGTATGACATTATATTCGATATGCCATTGCTTGCACATGGACATACATGTAGCAAGTCATCCATATTTGACCAAATTAGCCAACTGTCATTGTCCGAAATAGCAATGTAATGCGAGGTATAATTTTATGTTTGAACAAAATTGTCCACATCCATCATTCGATGACTCACTGCTGTTTATCCTTTATTCCTAAAAATATGCGGAAACATGAACCTACACGTACTTTTACATGGTTTACATGGTGAGATGTGAAATAATAATTATAATCAAAGTTTCATCTAAGGCAAATAAAATAGTACATCCAAGGGTAATCCTGTTATTCGCGCATGTATGCTACGTAATTTTTCCTTTTTTTATAGTTTGATAAATTAATGTCATGTTTTCCGTGGTAACACATTATGTTTTGCAAACTTAAATATGTTAAATGTCGCAGACATGTCGACATGTTTAGCATTATTAGAGCGTAAACACGTTCAACACATTTATCAAACAAAGACGAACAACTTGTTTTTCGACATACCATGTCGATAAAATGCTATGTATAGGCCTAATGTATGAAGGTGCAATACCACTAGCTATCTATTTGAACGCTCCAAATTCGCAATACTGTACATCCAATATTTTCTACAGAATGAAAATTCACGTTGGCATGTCGATATTCGCCAAACTCTTGGCATTTAAATCAATTACAATGCTCTTAGTTGGAGTCATGACAGGTATACCATCGTAAAATATCGATTATTTTCCCCTTTAACATTCGGTGTTTTAATTTTTCTTGACTATGCAATGTTACTAGCAGTTAAAAGTGCTGAATTGGAAAATATCGACGTATTAAAACCTGAAGATTCAATACAATTAAATTTTTCTGTACGGTATGTAATACTTCAGATCATTATTCTAATGTTAATAAAACTGCCGGCACAGTTAAATAAATCCATATTTTATAAAACATGCACATTTCAGTTGATTATTTGTAAAAAAGGATTCTACTGCGAAGTTGTTAAAACCACTAGTTGCGATGGAGTTGATAAAATATGTGCGGAATGTAAGTGAATACATGTATAAAACTACATAAATTAATACGATTTACAAGAAATTAAAAATAATGTAATTTCCAGGTCTCACCTGTCCACGATTCACGTGTGATCTAATTTGTTTTCCAAGTATACTTCGAAATGGATGTCCAGGCAGACCTTGCATTTGCCGACCACTGGCGACCAATTGACAGAAAAATACCTGAAGAAATAGTATAGCATTTTCGTGACCTGTTACATTGAGTTGTTTACTCTTTTTCCGCAACGACATTTTTATACCACATACCTGGTTATCACACATTTGCTAAATCGTTATTTCTGTTTATGATATTACCAGCCAGTAGGCTAAGTATATAACCATTTGAAATAAATGAGACGTGTGCACATTTAATTAAATATCACGGAATTTAATTTTTGTAGAATATTATATTATCATGCATGAATAC
Organism: Rossiulus vilnensis; assembly: GCA_034700785.1. Taxonomy (NCBI): domain Eukaryota; kingdom Metazoa; phylum Arthropoda; class Diplopoda; order Julida; family Julidae; genus Rossiulus; species Rossiulus vilnensis. Next base: position 4,682 of record JAQIXS010005008.1, read on the forward strand.
CTTCAACATACGCTCATAGTTCTAAAATGTGATGCACCTTTGATGAACCAAGAGCGTTATTCTTGGTTCGTACATTTCGACATTTGTTGTTGCTCAACTTGAATCAATCATCATTGGCGTTCGCACAGGGTGGGCACAAGTAGGTTCATGGCCGTACTACGAATGAATTAATAATAAGTAAAAATATATTTCAAGTAATTTTTTTGCATATTGGGCATACGTTCTGGTCGGGCTTACTGCAATAAAAGAAATCTTCTCTGTATAATGAAAATGAAGCACTTAAAAAGGAACAATTTTTTAGAAATAGGAAAACTGAATACTGTATTATTCGGAACAATGCTATTTATCAAATATTTTCACGAACCAATCAAGACGGTCCATGCAATGAAAGCCAGAACTAAACTACTTGTTATGCAGTTGCCTGGAAATACTAATAAAAAAGTTGTGTTGTCTCCTAACAGCATACAAGGTTTATAAAATCATCACAGGACAGTATAATTTGTTCAGGAATCTTTCGACATCGCAACAAATTTGCTTTCCATCTCTATGTATCTCGGATGATCCCTCCCAAGCGTAATCGCAATACGATGGAGAGTGTCTTCGTATAGATACTTTAACTTCCGCTTGTCCACACCGTGGCGTAGTGCAAAAGTAAGTGCTCTTTGGTATTGGTCAGTTATGACCCTGTCATACTCGTGATATATTTCCCGGAACATCTTCAGTAGTTCTAAGTGTTCGACTTCAAAAGTGGCCCATGTGTCATCGAGCGGACAATTAGGCCTATGGTAGCGCTCTGACATCTTTGAATACAGGGAATTCAACTTCTCGAAATCTACGTAGGAATCAGAATCAGATTCGCATCTTTCGCAATGACATTCAATGCGCCTCTCTTGAAGCCTCTTTCGGCGCTCTACTTTGTCCATGGGCTGACCCAAGTAGCAAATGGTGGGTGTCTTTCCTTTCACAAATCTACTAATTGCACGTATCTGAATTCTTAGCCCTAGCATCACCATCGCCGAATTTGGCTTACAAGAATGGCCATACACGGATAACCCACAGCCTATATAGATGGCATGGCCAATCCAGCATGTTTCACTCTCATTCACGACATTCATACCAAAAGTGTTATGAGTGCTGAGCATTTTGTATAGAAAATTGAGAATATCCCATCCCAAGATGCCGTACGGGTTGTTGGCACGCAGACGCGTGGCCATGTCCACGCATAAGTTCTGGTCGTGCGTATCAATGGCATTGCTTGTTCGGAAAACGAGATCTGCGAAGCATCTTATTGTCTCACCATAGCGAACGACTGGATCATATAGCCGAAATGGATGCATCTTCAGGAGGGCGTACATTCTAAACAAGTACCTTCCCCTGTCACTTCCGATGTAATATCGAAAACATTCGGAAGCACACTCCACTGCATGTCCATTTTCCCAATCTTGCTTGAGACAGACTTGATCGCAATACCCATACACGGGACACGTGGGACAGGGCTCGAGAGTCTCTTTCTGCTGAAAGCAATTGTTACATCGATTCTTCTTATCCTTGTTCATAAGAACTTTAACGAATGGGTAGATGTTGTCCATCACGATATCCCCTGGCTCGTACATATCGTCGGGAGGCACTACCTGGAATCAAAACCATGGCATTCTACATGGCCATTTTGTGCAATTCCTTTAAAGCGACCAAGCACCTTTTCGATGAATTTAAAACAAAAAAACAGAGATTAACCAGGCCTACGAATGAATATGGCTAAGCGATCAGTATTATTCGTCGTGTAGATAAGACACGTTTTCAGAGTAGACATTATATGAACTTGTATGTTCTAGTAGCTGGCCCCTTAAATTAATGTAATTTCGTACTCTTAAATTAATATGTTATGGGGCCACTTTTATAGTAATACAAGAAAAAGCTGATTAGCTGATAAAAATTTCCCTGAATTTTGCATGGAAATTTCACTCGGTGTTATCTTACAAATAAACAACGCACTAAAATGCAACACAAACAAACATGCACATGAAAATACAAATAAATCGAGCATACCATCCTGTAAACCTCAACCAGAATATCAGATCAGCCAAAACAGTCTGAACTAACGAGAAAGAATCGCACTTTTTGTGAGGGCCGTCGCCTGGTTGGAAACACTAAGAAATGTGGCACCTACTGTACATGTATTAAAGGTCAATCACATTTTGTCCAAAGTACACAAAAGTAGGATCTTTGCCGCCAAATTACAAAATAATGTTGCCCTTGATTTGAATCATCAAGGTGTGCACGTTAACGCAGGCTGGCTGATTTTATACATTAAAGGCCATTCAATAGTGATTCACATTTAAGTATTGCTTACTTCTGATTGTATTCAAGTAAATTGCTTAATAATTATTCCTGCAGGGATCGTATTTATGATGAATTTTATCTGCAAATTCTAACGAATCTTTCTTTTCCGGTTTACCTAATTTCATTTTTTTTCGCATTATTTGTGAATCATTAGTTAAGTTTCTCGTAAAAATATAACAATTTAAAAAAATTCAAAGGTAAAGAAACTTGTTATTGTTAAGTATTTTTAAACATCGATAAACTTCAAATCAACAATCTCTTGTGAGCAGCTTTACAATCTTTTAACGTAAATTTAGCGAACAAATTCCTTTTTTTTCTGTTATCTCAGCAAACTACCAGATTGCAATAATTTGTTTTACCATTTTCCATAAAGCTGTTCGCTGCCTCTTTTCCAAACACAACAAATACATTTTACATACAGTAGTTAATATTCAAGTTTATAATATACATGGACATGTCAAGCGCGTGAGGGGAATCTCAGAAATTAGACTTTTTAATGAACGGTCTCTAATCGAGTTATAGCCTACTACCATTAAAAATCACCGGAATTGCTAAGTTACAGAAAAAATCGCAACTTTGTTGCCAGCCCTGAAGATACATATTAAACCTCCAAGGTCGGAAGCCTGGCTACGTAATTCACGCAAACGTCCGTTTAAGATTGACTTTGCAATCCACACATACACAGCTAATCGTTAGACGAACTCATTTCATCGAAGGTGTTTCCAAGTAGTGGAATTAGGAATATTTCTCATACCCGATTGAAACCACATTAAACATTCCAAGACTATATTGTATATCGGCAACAATGAGAACCCTAGCAATCCTCGCGACGTTCTTATCAACTGCTTTGATACTGTCTGCAGTCTCAGCAGGTAAGATTTTCAATAAATGCGAAAAGTCTTTGAGTGTCTAAATCATTTTTGTTTCTAACAAAGCTATTCTTTCATGCCAAAACGAAGATCATGAACCGACACACGACTTATGTGCAGTGAGTTCGAAATTCTGCAAAGTTCCTTAATTAACATTAAATTAATAAAATGCAAAAATTAATTATAGGGAGTCCGGTGTGCGGAGCCCCGCTCATGCGTCGTTCTCTATTCAGGGTGCCCCCAGAACCAACCGTCGTGCGTCACATGTAAGAGACATTCCATCACTAAACCCATGTCATTTATTTCAAGGAATTAACTACCTGATAGAACAATGAAGAAGTTATTACAATAATTATGTGCATAAATTAATTGTTTCGTACAATATAGGAGAATCGTTACAAATAATATATATATGCCTTCATGCAATTGTGTAATTATCTCTAATTATTTGATGGGTCTATCTTCATCAGGTGAATGTCCACAGTACAGATGCGGACCCAGTTGTACTTCTTGGAATAATCCTGAAACCGGATGTCAAGAATGCAAATGCGAATAATTGATCCTCGAGGGTCCTCAACGAAAAATTATCAAACTTGACACCTGACATCGCTGCCATTTTAAAAGGCCATTTACTCCCAATGTAATGAGCATGTTCATGACTTCATGTATACGTTAATCTTTCGTTAAGGATTATGTTATATTGACTTAGTGCGCATTCAGAATATCTCACCAGATTCTTGAATTTCTTGTAAAAGTTCTAATATTAATTATATGAAAGGTGCCGAACCATAAAGTATCAAGTTCAAAAAAATCAACTTTTCAGTAGAGGGACAAAACTAAATAGTTTCGTGAAAAATATAGATAAGCCTAGCACTAATTTGATTTCATTCCAAAAACAAGTCCAAGCTTTGTACATCATTGACGTTTAATTTCGAAAACAAAAAAGAGGACTTTGTAAGCGTTTTCTTGGAATAGTTTTCAAAAATTTCGCAAGTGCTTTAGCAACACAAAACGGTGTTTGTAAATTTTAGCTTCACAGGGCCTACATGTATGTGTGTCCAATGCCTCCTCACCACTATAGAAAGTGTGAAATGGCTCCTACAATTCATTAAGTTCAAAATACGTGTGTTGAGGTCGGACGTCGGGTGGTTTGGTACACTTCATGTACATGTATGCAATAATAAATTTAATCGCCTGGTAATCTTTGAATAAAAGCTTCTGTTGTGTATTTTTATGACTATTATTTCTAAGATATCAGTGTAATGTGATTCCGAGTATATACAGCGTATTTAGTTTATAGACGTAAAATGCACACAGCTTCTAGGTATGTTGATGTCGAAACCTTTCTTGTGGTGTGACTGCGCATATTACAGCCAATTGCTATATACAGGATGTACACATTAATGACGTTGCGAAAGGTGCACTTGAGCACCTGTCCATTACAAGGTCTTACCCGCACAGTAACATTACTACTGGCGCTACATCTAATCACGCTTAAAAAACGACAAAATGAGAACTATGTCATGCTTCGTCGGTATAATATCCATCGCATTTCTGTTAACAAAAATTTCAGGAGGTAAGATTACTATAAAAAAGTAGTACAGAATTAACTGAAACGATTTTTATCAATGATTAATTTTGAAATTTCCATTCCGTATTGACGAAGATGAAACACCGACCACCATGACGCCGAGGGAAAATCCATGTGCAGTAAGTTAAAAGTCCAATTTAAAAAAATGCAATATTTGAGTTTTATTCTATCTGTTGTTAAGTAAAGTCAATGTCTTAATTTTAGTTAGTGGACTGCAGACCACCTCGTAACTGTGTCGATCTTTATTCGGGATGCGACAATATCACAACACCGTGTTTCAAATGTAAATATATTATTTCAGCCGTTATAAATTCAATAACATTTTAGAAATCCATTTAATTTAATTATATCGCATTCAATTTTTATCTGTGCAGGTGTTTGCCCACAGATCAGATGTACAAGAGAGTGTCCTTCTTGGAGCAATCCAAAGACAGGGTGTAATGAGTGCAAGTGCGAAACTCTAATCTTGTCCGAAGACCACTAAGCAGTTGTTTAATTATGCATACTGTCTAAAATATCCTTACAGCTTAACTGTAATTCACAGACTTTCGCAAATAAAAGTATAATTGAAATCTAGATCGGATTATTTTTAACGAGGCAAATAACGATTATTGAACGTACATTAAATACTTATTACAATGTGCATAGATATGCTGACAAGCAAAATTTCTGGAAAATACAGTGAGAACTGCTGATATTAAATACAATTAGATATTTCAGACACTATTTATGGGATTTTGTGTGATTTAATGATGAAAACAAAACCGATGATACTTAATATTTTATTGCATGTGGAAAACGGTATATATATTTGTTGAAATATTGCAGATCGACGTTCAGACCCTTATATAAAACCGATTATGCTTATTTAAACTTAAATTTTACTTACGACTATATTATTTTTTAAAAAAACGATGCAAAAAATATTTTTAAAAAACCTGGTAAGAGATTTAAAAATCATGGGAGGTTGGTAAGTTTGGAATTGAAAAATTTGAAATTTGAAACATGCAATTTATTTATATAACAATAAACAAACATGGGAAAAATCCAAAACGGAACCTCCGAAAGCCATTTCCGGACTATTTACTTAAGGTAAAACCAATTTTCCTAGGTTAGGTTAGATTAGAGTTCATATAATGTTTACTTATTTAAAAAGTTTTAAATTGCATTAAATACGATAGACCCTAGCGAACAACCAATTCTACAGTGCCACTATTAAATTGCGACTTTTCCAGGGAATACTGAAGATAGTTTCACAACGTTTAAGATGTCGACACTTGTTCGCAATATGACTGTACAGCACTGCATATTGACAAAATTGACGTGCATGTGCACCTGTGTCAATTTTGACGTTGCTGCAAGCATTCATACAGTATAAGCAGCTGTCAATATGGCGAATTTGAAATAGTTTACCCTCGATTACTTAGTGTGTACAGTAAATAATGGATCGCAATGCAATTGTCGAAATTAGATTCAATTTCGAACGACCTCATTAGCATAAATGAATGTTGAAACTTTGCTAACACAAAACAAAATGAAGTCAGCATAAACTTTGTCGAGCTTTGTATTAAAACAGTCATTTTAACCGGAATTGCGCCAGGTTAGTATTGAAGCGAAAATTGAACTTAAGTATAGAAATACATTTTTTTCTAATCAGTAATTTTCTTTAAAAAAGAAGAATCAGTAAATCTGTTCACCGAGAATCCATGTACGGTAAGCTAATGAAAAAAAAAATCCAAAGAACAATGTCTGATTAAACCAATTGCCCGACTTCTTAAAACGTGTTAATTGCAGTTTGTTAATTGTAGACCACCTCGTTACTGCGTTCCCCTTTCTTCAGGGACTTGAGGGTGTGACAGGGAAACATCTGCTTCAAATAAAAGTTATATTCATTTTCTGCACATCTCCCTTCATCCGCTTCAATGTCTGTGATCAAGCTTCATTTCTTTGTATAATAAAGTCATACTTCGACATAAATTTGAAACAGGCGTATGCCCGCAAATCAAATGCTCAAAAAGTTGCACTTCTTGGAACAATCTAGAAACCGGATTCAATGAGTGGAAGTGCGATGAAGAATCCTGCCTGACTTGACCTTCAAAGATCCTTGAGAGTATGCATTATCGTTTGCAGTTACGCGTATTAGAAGATGTTGCTCTTTTACAAAAGTTAAAACTTCGATATTTTCAGACAAAATGTATGAGGTTTTGTGAGTTTTAATTATGGAAACAATACTCTAGTATGATTGTATCGTTATGAGTTACAAGTACTGAACAGACGATGATACTGTATTATTTTTGTTATTTGTAATAATAAAGTGAAAAGTAAATGTAAGCGAGTCATCCGAAATGTGAAGTTTCTTGTTTCAAAGACGGTATAAATACTTCTTGGAATATTGTTGAGCAACATTCAAAATCCCTATATCCATCCTTATATTCAACCGTATATTAATTAATTGCAAAAAATACCTGGTAAGAGGAAGATAACGCGAATATTTTTGAAAGTTATTAGCATATGCAAAATTTAATAAGTCATGCATGGAAGGTTGGCACAATGATATATTGAAAGCTAATGAGAGTGTTAACTTAATCAGTTGACCCGCTAGAATTTATCGTATTCTACATAATGCACATGTAATTTTTTACAAGATCATTCATATTTAAAAAAAAATAAACGGTACATATCAAATTGAAATACATGTAAATGTGATAGACTCTAGCGGACGAAAAATTCTGCACCTAGGCTAGAAATCAGTTCAGTGGACTCTGACAGAGTTTAATCATTCATGTTAAATTGAGCCTTTTCAATGGTATATAAAAGAAAAACATCGTATACATTAATATGTTGATACTTATTTTGCAATATGACCGTAGCGTATATTGACAAAATGAAGTAACATTCTACGTGGACGTGTTATTGCTTTTACGAATGAATTATACTGCATAATGCCGTTGCTCAATGCACAAAGATAACCACCTGCCGATATGGCGAATTCAATTCGTTATCCCCAAATACTTTAGTATATAAATAGTGGATCGTTATTCAATTGACGGAATTCAATTCACGCACGAGTCATTTCATTGTCATCCAAGGTAGAATTTTCCGGTTACAAAATGAAAACAACATCAACGTTGACGAGCTTTCTATCACTAGCTGTCATTTTAACTGGCGTTATGGCAGGTAAGTTTCAAGTCGAAAATTGAACCAAATTATAGAAAAAAACAAGTTTTTATTCTAAAGAGATTTTCTTTAAAATAGATGACGAGAAAATAATGCCGATCACTGAGAGCCCATGTGCAGTAAGCTAACGAAAAAATAAATAAATAAAAGATGCCGCAAAACAATGTCTGATTAAACCCATCGCATGACATTAAATTGTGTTAATTGCAGTTAATTGACTGCAAGCCACCTCTCTCCTGCGTTCCCGTAACTTCAGGGTGTGACGGGAAAACAGTGCCATGCTTCAAATGCAAGTTACTCAATTTTTGCACATCTCGATTCATCAGACTCAATTGCTATAATCAGTTTCAATTTTTTTAATAATAAAAATATATTTCAACGTTAATTTGACATAGGCGAATGCCCGCAAATCAAATGCGCAAACAATTACATTTCTTGGACCAATCCAGAAACTGGATGCAATGAGTGCAAGCTCATATCAGAATGCTGTCAGAAAATCAAAGATCCTTGTCCAGTATGTTCACACAAGTCTCGATAATAGTGTAATAATGTTGGAAAAACATTACTGAAACTTAGTAACCAATTTGTTAAAAATATTTATAGACCATTAATTGTTCGTCGCCTCGTATATGTGTAATTGCCGACACAATTCCATGCTTCAAATGCAAGTTACTCAATTTTTGCACATCTAGCTTCATCAGATTCAATTGCTATAATCAGTTTTCAATTATTTTAATAATAAAATTATATTTCAACGTTAATTTGACATAGGCGAATGCCCGCAAATCAAATGCGCACAAAATTACACGTCTTGGACCAATCCAGAAACCGGATGCAATGAGTGCAAGCTCATAACAAAATGCTGCCAGAAAATCAAAGATCCTTGTGCAGTATGTTCACACAAGTCTCGATAATAGTGTAATAATGTTGGAAAAACATTACTGAAACTTAGTAACCAATTTGTT
>JAQIXS010005009.1:0-13618 GCA_034700785.1 Rossiulus vilnensis
CGTTACTCTGGGGCGTAGATTTTCCCTCATAATTTTAAAGAATCGTTTTCATACAAGATCAGAGGCCTAGGTTATGCTATAAAATAGCTTTTCACAAACTTTTTAACATTACGACCCCAACGTTTTAGACGTTAGATGGCAATATATAGCAACCCACTTCATTTAATTCTTTCAGTGATACTTAATGAAATAGCTTGAAAAAGTCAGCTTATAACCAAAAACAGGTTCCCACTGACCTGGAAAACCTGAAGTTATCAGGGAAGTAGGAACGATCTGGAAAGTTAGGGAAATTTTAAATATTCATGCAAATGTCAGGCAAATTTCCATCCGATAAATTGCCAGTCTTGAATTTTCATTCGCGTGATGTCAAATCATTTATGATACTTCTCAAAAGGGAGTTCAAAATCACGCTAATGTAAAAATAAGAAGTTCCCCTATTTACCATAGTGCACCTTCAACTTCTGAAACTACAAAAAAATGTTTGATTAAGTCAGGAAAAATTTTCCAAAAAGCTGGAAATGTCAGGAAAGTTGAGCCTTTAATTTCGGTGGGATCGCTGATGGGACCCTGATCAAATTGCTTTTGCTGGCCACCGGACACTTTCTGGTCACGTGTTCCCGTCCGACCATATGCGTCGGCACGTGACCACGTGGGAAAAGACCGAGCGTCGCTGCTTTGTGATCTCCGTGTCGAGGGTAATAAAGTTAGATTCGGGGGAATTGTTCTAAGTGGGGACGGATGCTGGGACGTGGCCGCCGCTTAACAATAATGGCGGGGCCATGCGTTGAGCGTCGCGAAAATTAAGCTGCACGGTGGACGTTTCACACTGCGTGACGTTCGCGAACACGCACCCTACGACCGATCGTAAAACTACACACAAGAAGTGACGTGGTTGGCATCGACTCTAGCTAGCCATGAATAAAAATGGCGCGTGGCCGTACATGGCGATATCACCACCAGGCTTTTATCGCACGGTTTTGTTAAAAATCTTATCCGTCAGATCAGCGTATGCGGATAGTAATGAAAAAAACCGCAGGGGTATTGGTGGGGTTGGGTCGACAAGTACAATGGAAAATGGAAAAAAAACGCGTAGGCTGTGCGTCTCCTGCGTATCCATGGCTGATAGTCACAATCTTTGGGTTAAATGCATTTGGGATCCAACTAAAGTTTGGAGGCTTGTGTGATGACATTTCGCCGAAATTGGTCGCCCTCTACGACTTGCAGCTGGGATTATAATAACTGATTTTGCTGATGAAATAAGATTTTGTAACTTCGATTCAGCTGATGCGTCTGGGGGACAGTGTTCAATTCAACATCGTATTTTGGGAATGTACTGCTAGGTGGAAAAATTAAATATGGGCATATATGACTTGTTCTGTATATAGTTAGACCAGAAATTGGCCACAATTTCATATCCATATACATGTATGTTTTACATTATTACATATAACCACATATCTCAACATATATGTTCATACAAATATGGCAAATATGGCCATATATGTAATTTCTTACCTGGAAAATATTATAAAGTAACTTATATCGAAGTTAAAATTTCATTGATATTGGCATGTAATACAGTACATTTACTTGAGAAAAGTGGGCAGTAATCAAATATAGAATAATAGAAATGGTTTTATCTAAAGTTGTCATAGATGGCGATATCCATCTGGGCTGGCTTCACGTTATGCTACTCAATATTTTTTCCATATTCAGTCTTCTGATACGTTAAATTTTGAATAAAGGTAAACGCTGAGCTCTATATACATGTGTATACATTTATATTTATTCGTGGCTAAAAGTATGATTTAACGTGTGTGCAGTGATGACATGATATAGTTATGGCTATTGTAGAATTTAAGCAATAATATACATGCAGGCTTTAGCTGGAAAGACGGCCTCAATTAAAAAAATTCGAATTAGTATATATATGTAGATCAGGTCATGGGGAAAAGATATATGCAGGTAATGTTTGAAGAGTCAAAATTTATAGTGATATTGAGTGCAGGGCTGATGATTATGTAAATGACCTAGTTATCGCTTCAAAGCACCTGCTGTGATACTCCTTGTTAGTTAGCTTTGAAACTAACATTGATACTCTCACTTTAAGAAACAAAAACAACAAGGAATTTAAATGAACTATTTTTCTCATAGTGTGCATTATTTGAAAGTGGCCTTCAGATCACATGAAACTTAGAAAATGTGATATTTAAACATTCACATTTTATTACAAATTATGAACGCCAAATTGTCCAATTTATAAAATATTCTCAAAATTTTTTTAGTGAATTATGTTGTCGGCAAACCATGAAAGCAGAAAAGCATTGCAGAGAAACAAACATTTTAGGATCGCATATTTTAAATATGGACATCGGATCTAAGCCAACCATAAGTTCACAATGTATTGCAGCGTACACCAGGCTTATGTTTGCGCATGATGACGCAACATGCGCTCTAGAATTGAGTAGAATGTATGTGCATTGTGCTCAGAAATATTTGGCTGGTTTTGAGAAATTGATCCAGACGTACTGTATTTGACGTGGATGTATGGTCTTCAAAGTAGGTTGAACTCAAATTGAATTCGTTACCATTTATTGTGCTCATTTATATGATGAAGTATAGATGCTGATATCAAATTATAGACACACACATATATATTCACTGTATAAAGGCTGGGCTCGGCTTTTCGACGTATTGCGACCTATATCGATAAACAACCCCTATTCACTTCCTGTTTGAGGGCGGGGATGGAAAATGCTGGCTGCTCGTGTGTGTACATTTTAAATGCACTCTTATCTATTGAAAAGACGTATGCATATACTCTATATCCCTTAAACACGAGCTGTTGTCTTTTCCATTTGCTTTTGTACTTAGAAACCGCTTGAATGTCGATTGGCCGAAATATTGACTGCCTGATACGATATCATGTTGCAAATGACTTACAAGAAATTGCAGTCTAACTGGCATACATTTATATTCTGCATCGAATTGATCTTCATTAATCCCAATGTACCTATTATCTAAAATATTATCGTTGTTATGGGTTAATAATCATGCGATCAAATGGTTTGATCTATCATTCGAACAATCCGTTTAACAAACTTCAATTTATAGCAAAAACGTAGATTTCTTGTTGTTCCAAAGTTTGATATAATTCAAGTCTGTGGTTAATGTATGATTTTTTTTACAATAAAACATATCGTTATTAAAACTTTATAATAAACTGAATTTGTATTCCACGTTAAAACGTTTTTCACTTAAAAATCACTGCAGTTGGTATTAACAGATTGCAATACGTTCTAACAAATGTATACTTAAACGATTTTAGGTTTATTTTTTATGCGTTTTTTCTTGAATCGTTGTTTCCTTTAGTTTTTTTAGTGGGTTGCTTAAATACATGAATAAAGTAATGAAAACACCATTCAGAACAAGCAGGTCTATAAATAAAAAATATGCAACTTACATAACATGTAACGTACCTGCATGTATAAGTTACAGTATTCACATGATAAAATAATTATTAATATTGCCTAAAAAATCAGTGTGTTACATCGGCATGAAACTGAATCAGTTTTTCGTCCTTCAAAAGACATGTTTGCTTACTTCTTTTCAAGCTTTTTTTCACGGTTTCGTGCATTTGTTGCACAATAGTGGCGCACATTTGTAGGGAGGTCTGCACTTTTGCAGGGTTAAGTTAAAAGCTTTAGGTTTTAGTTCGTGAATCTCTTCATTGTACTGTTTGCAACAAAGCAACAGTGAAAGCCCATCCAGCTCGCATGCGACACATGCACTGAAGTTTATCGCCCAGATTGCAGATCTTAAATAGGTCTACGTCGATTTGATCGACATTTGGCCCTTTTGTAGAACCTCACTCTAGTCCATATATAGCGCCCATGAGTTGTGACTGCTTGATAGAGCGCTGAGGTTCTCCAGGGCAAAATGACGACGGAAAATGCTTTATTCGAAATCGTCAGGGTGTGCATTTTTGGGGATTGACAACATGAGCCTAGTTTTAACCATTGTGTCGTCATGAACAGTATGCGAGGAGGGGGATTAAATGCACATGGGTAAAAAGTATATAAAAAACTAATCGGTTGCTAACTGCCTTATCAATACACCTAAATGGAGAATAAGACCACAGCTTAGTGGCGAACATCATTATTCGCCAGACTTTTGGGGGAAGCGTACCCAACATATTAAGTAGGAAATTGTATTGCATATTGGCGCTGTAACGCTTACATTATGGTCATTTTAAGTTTCGGACCACACCATGTTTTTTTCCGCGGGTCTCGTGCTTGTTTCTTGTGTTTGGCATTATATAAAACAGGGTTAACCATGGAGACCGCCTGGAAAATCTAGAATTTTAATGGAAATTGAAAATACCCAGAGTGGTTAGGCAAAAGTCGGGAAACATTGAATTATTTTGAAGAAGTCAAGAACATTTTAACATACCAATATTATATTTGCTTTTTACATAGCTTAAGGTATCTACTGAGATTAGAAATCTTGAAAGGTTCATTCAAGGATGATTAGGTTCATGAAATTATTTACTTTTGATTGATTCATTGGTCATTTAAGTGCATTCAAATCCACTTCAAAGAAATTTTCTTTAATGAAGCGATTTTCATTAGCTTGTTAATTAACAATTTTCTGTCCTTTTGATACTATGAAACATTATAAGTAAAGCATGTAAAGTTAGCCTTTACAATCAAAGGGCAAGAAACGTTTTGTAAACAAAATCCATGGAAATTGCATGGATAATCATCGAATTTACGGTACCAAATCCAGTAGACACCATTGCTAGTTATTCAAGGCTATAGTTAACACCAACTCAAGACGTAATAGTCAGTCCTTTTTAAATGATTTTAATGATATGTTCAGTTAAATTCCATAAAAAAGTGAAAAGCCATTGAGGTTGAAAAATTTATGTATGGGGAAACCCTGAAAAACGACCATGAAAACAAACTTACTTTTTGAAGAAAAATGTTTTCTTATATGTTTTTATTATTATATTACGATTTATTATGCTTTTTTTATTTTATGCTTACAAACGAGTTACATTACATTCGAATAACAAGTCAAAAACAAGATACGTATTGAATATTTTAAACATTTTTTTGAGATTTCATGAAATCTTGCGTACGTTTGCCATCTATTGTTTTATCAAGAAACATCAATTTTCACATGCTTCTATTCTTGTTGAAATCCTGATTTTTAAGTATTGCCGCATCAGCAAAAGATACATTTATCATTGTAACATCTAAATAGATATAAAAATGCACATTAAAAATTTTTCCTTATTGCTACTAAACCCGTGTCTTACTATTGTACATTCGTGGATTTTGACTATTCTAATTGTTCTAATTCGTAAGCACAAAACGTTATTGTTTATTGCAAGCGTTTGACGTCAGTGTGGCTAAGTAAATGTATTATATCGTCATTTTCCTGCGTACTCTTTATTGTATATGGACATTTCCGGATCCAATGCTTTCACTATACGAAAATGTTCGATGGTCCTTTTTAATAAAAATTCTATGCGGTAAGGTACATCAGGAGTACGATAGATTCTATAGTTACTGTAAAACCCTTCATACCGATGGATTTAGTTACACGCAAATGCACAATGAATGCGGGCTTTGATAATGTATGTTTACGCCTTCTACTCATTTTATGTGAAATGATAAATTGCTTTCTTGTCCTATGAAGGCATTGGTGTTTGTACTTCATAATATTAGAGTTCATAAAAGGAGAAAATATTTAGAAATGGCTTTTAGCATACTAGCGCCACACATTTCACGGTTGGGGTGCCAAAGTAATACGAGTATGGAAAGCTAGTCTGCGAGCCCGCATATTTCAAGAATCGCAAGATGAGACGCTTTCTCCAGTAAGCATGTGCATGTACTTGTATATGAAGCTGAAATATATGAAAATGTAAATGAAAAAGGTGTATAAACATGGCTGGGCTTCGCTTATTTCAAGTCTGGTCACGTAACGTATTCTACCAATGACTGCGTTTTTATGCGATGCTATTCTGCGGAACAATAGTTTGTCATAAACAAAGCGTTTGGTTGCTTTTATTAAAAATTATATTCGAAATTCAGCCTGATCAAACTGTATTGCGGACATTTGAGAGAAGAATGCATTGGTCGATTTTTGTTTACTTAATGTTTGCAGGCAAAAGATTACCAACAAAATAAAATTCATAATATCATGTTGCATGGTACGGTTGAAAATTTGATCTGCTTCGTGACAGTACGATGCAATAAGAGAGAATGGTGGAGACTTTTTTATCTGTTAAACGTATATAGAAGAATGCTATTCCTGTGATCTTAAAATTTTAGGTTTAATTGCTTCCCACTAAGTGAATTTAATTGATGCTTAAATAAATAGTATAAAATACCTATAATTATTTCATATTTACAATAATACTCATGATTACGTACAAACAATTGTGAAAACAAATACCCAGCGTGAATAAAGCGATACTACAATTGTACATGTGGATCGAACTAATGTTAATAAACGATACTGGTCACACACACAAAGTGATTATTTGGGATGGGGGGGAGGGGGGAGTAATAGTGAAAACATTCACATAAATGAAAACGTGTGGTTATTTAGAGATGCAGTAATGCGATTTTCAAGGGAAAAAAACATAAAAAAATAAAATAAAAAACTACTGATTAGTTTTAAGTCATTAACGCATCGTGAAAGTCTCGGTCTTAACTAAAATAAATCGGTGATGTTTTATTGTTGGGATGGGTGGTTGGGGGGATGCCTTTTTTCACTTCTCTTTATCCGTCACTGCCTGTCTGCGATAAATCTCAAACTGCGTTGACTTAAAAAAACATGTTGCTCATTGGCATTAGCCGCGAAGCACTTGTTTTGAGTTGTTGTCATGGTGCTACTCAAACAATCGATTAGTGATAAAGCAGTTTGTCAAATATGCACGTTAGCTTTTCAGCAGGCGGTGTGAATGCGTTTGATGCACAGTGCACTGGACTTGGGTCTAGCTTTCGGTATAACAATACCGAGGTTTGCGCGGAATGACTCAGGCGCTATGCCATATTTCAATGTAGCTACTTCCGGGGCCGGCCCCGGAAATCTGTGTGTCCGAAAGCCTCCCTCTGGATCTGGAGTACCACTTCCGGAAGTGCTCTTCCAAACCCAAGAGCATCTCTCCATTTTCAATGAGCATTGTAGCCTGTCTGAGTTTTGAACGATCGTACTATTAGATTTCAGAGTATAAGCCAGAAGCTCGTTTCGTTATTGCGACAACTTAATATTCTTTTTCTAAATGGCATTTAACCTAGTTTGAAATCGACCGGATGAGCGCATGTGGCGACTGTCTTCTGCTGTCTGTTGTCGCTGTCAAGTCCACTTTAAAAAAACAGGCTTGACGCAAATGTCCAGATTTGGTCAGATTTCGTACTGCTTATTCTGTTATTTCTGGCGGAATATTTTTGCTAAAACGTATGCATTCCAATAGGAATTATATCCAAGTAGGCTTTATATTAGAAGTTTAGACATATCCTATAAAATAATTTGAAAGTAATGCTACCCTTGCGTAAGGATAACATGGAAATATCTGTAGTTTTGAAACGCAAGCTTATGATAGTCCCAGTTAACGTTTTGTCTTTATTTAGACTGAATAAGATTTCCCCATCTGTGCCAGTTCTGATTTGTTAGTGTGAAATTTCAAGCATGGTTGTGGCGTTATATCGCCACGTACTCAGTGTAGATGTAGATGAATTATTTATTGCCTAGTACAGCTATAAATGTGGGAGAAAAATGGATTTTTTGGCAAAAAAGTTGTTTCTTTCTGTCATCCACCGGCAACCAATATCCCCACCTGAATTGTTTCCCACAAAATATTGCCTTTGATATTAAATATTTGACGAAGGAAATCATATCCGTTCATACGGAACCACATTGCAGTGCTTCATTTTACGAAATTCGAATAAATCTAGATCTGTTTCACCTTATATCGAACATAAAATATAAAATAATGTCCTCTAATAAGTGAAGATTGAGTAAAAATATAGCTTTGTAGCAATGACTTCCTTACATAATTACATTGACATGCCCATTAAGCTCCAGAGATTACCATAGGCGCCATAGGTTAAGCACCAACTGATCTAATGAAGTAATATTAAATAAATAGGAACATTTTCACAGCTGATTAAATATTTATGACGATACTAAATAAATATTTGTAAAAAGGTTTTAAAATACGGCATTCTTTTTGCGTTCTCTGAAATTTAAAGCAATTCCGTAATACTGGCGTGTTCTATGTTAGGATGTACTACATGCATGATTAATGGCTTCAGATTCCAGAAAAAATTCCATGCACATATTGTAATGTCGGTGTTGATGGTTTACGTGCATTAAGTTGTTTGTATTTGATTGAGAGAGTTCATAATTGAGACGGTTTACGATGTGTTAACCAGAGGCTTCTATTTTCGATTTTATTACAAAAATCGCGCAGATGCGACATGTAGAATGTGTCTGCAAGGAGGTTAATTACGTTTATGGCGGCCCGCGGCAGCTGAAAGGATGACAAGCAATGTGTTTATTATGCATGCTGCTCATGCAGTACATGTACACCGTACATTAGGCAGAAAATGCATCATATCTAGAACTGCATTTGCGCAGAAAAATATGTACACATTAATAACGGATAAAAAAAAGATATAAAACTGCTAATTAACATTTGATGGTTAATTAATGCACACGGTGTATGCACTCAATATTCCAAGTGGCCACTGAATTGTCAGTGCAGCAGATTCCCTTGAAATTTTAATAAGTGGGTGTGGTCTGTGAATGGAACCCTCGAATGCAGTGTACGACGACCTGCCTCAAGGAGCTGTTGTTAGCCGTTTTGTTTGCGCTATGGCGCTTTTCTCTTCTAGCTGCTACAAAAGGGTTGATTCTCATTTATGACGAAGCTAACACGAAAACCCTTGGAAACTGTTTGTGTGCGTGAATGAATCGACCGGTACACACAATCACTCGCGACACAACATCAATTGATTTAATTGATTACTATCGTGTTGTTATGAATTAGAGGGTAGCGTCATTTGCTAAGGGTTGCACTCTGGCTGGCACTAACAACTCGTTAAAGGTTGGCCAACAAGAGCCTATTACGTTCCGTATTACATGCAATTTGGAGGAAGCAGCCGCTTGCACCAGCATTTTAGCCCGCTGCGACCAAAATTGGGCATTTTTTTTGTTGGATCAAAAGCATCTCATCTGAGAAAGGGGCGAGACTTAGATGAAATTTTAGTCATATCTACATTAAAATAAGATCTCCCTACCACGGAGTCCATTGTTACTCCTTTAGGGTGAATGTTTCTCACGTCAACTAAAATAAAGCTCTAGCTTAAGAAAATTGCTTCAAATACTTATTGTAATACTGATGTTATGCATGTACAAATATGTGCTAATGTAATTATGTTCCTTATTATGTTGTATTGAAAATAACGTCACATTTCCGCATAACATATCGTCAAAATCTGATGACTTCTGTTTTCCCTTCAGACTGGTGTACACGCATTATTGCAACGGTGTAAACCGCTAATACACCTATTGATTCCTTTGGCCATTTTTTTTTGCTATATGACCAGTTCTGTATTACGAATATTGTGTATGATCATGCCTTCTTGTCGTTGGATTTGTACCTTGTTTTTATCTTTATTTCATTGCTGAAGTTTCTAGTTTCATTACGGTTTATAATTCGTGTTATTTTCCTTCTATTTCAAATGAGATACGCATTTTTTATGAAAGCTGCACATAACGCGTAATATCCCCTCTCATATCCGCTTTTCTAATTTTTTTCCTTCATTTTTATTCATTGATGTCATACGAGCACAAGATAGACGTTATGGTCTATTAGAGCAAATGTCCCTATGCAGATCATCCGTTCTTTATGGGATATGAAATTCGTGGGTGGATTTCCCCTCCTCCTTAGATATTACTGCCCTACTGTCGTGCTTGACAGTATATGGGCGTCGATTTAGTAATATGTGGCCGCGCTCGCGTATGTGTGGAAACGACAATGATAATAATAACGATAAGGTTGTTATCTTTTATAGCGATTGACGCTCCTATTACACCATTATACATACGACGTACGCTCTTTATGCACAAGCGAATGACATCTTTTTAAATCCGATATGCTAAAAACCGCCTGGGCTTTTTTTTAATTCTAATAAAAAACATATATGGAGTCTTTAGAGACCTTTCGCCGAGTATCCTACGGCGAATTTTCATGGGTTTCGCTGCGGGCTTGGATGAACGTAGTTTTAAGCGAGAAAATGAGAAATGCAAATTTCTCTCACTCCTGGCATGAGACGCCGCTGACATTATTTAACAAATTGTGGAAGTTTACTTGAAAGTGAAAGTCCTCAGTTCATCTTTAATTTTGTCGTTGTTGAGGAAACTCCTAATTGGATTTGAATCAGTTGGATTCATTAAAAATACTTTTTAAGTTACAGTTTATAACCACATGATGTTGGGATATGTTTGAAAATATGTACGATAATATTTGACAAAATAATCTAAAAATACACCCATTAATATGCTAGAAGTATACCGGAAATGCCATGATTAGTATGTTATGCAATATATTTTAAAATATATTCTGACATATATGTTAAAGTATTATACAAACTATAAAATATTTATAAAACTATAGGCTTATAATGCTATTGTATTAAAACTATATAATAGTTTTAAAATATATGGCAGAATATGTTTTAAAATATAATGTGCAGTATAATTTCAAATATATTACGTGCTATATTAAAAGTCTCAATAATTGATATTTCTGATATATAAATGGGTATATTTAAAAAAATATTTAGTCACATATATCCTATATAATTTAAAATATATACCAACAGATACACGTGGGTAGGTATTGGATTAGACCCATGGTTTAATCCTATTTAGTAGATTGGCACACTTGACTGTGCCAGGTAAAGCCTAAATCATTCTGAATGTTTTTAAATTTATCGTCCACATCCTATATGACGGAAATTCGAAATGTTATAAAGAAATTATCAGAAATAAAGATGTATTTTTTCTTCCTTTAAAGCATCACGAATTCTTTTATATATTTTCTCATATCCAGGTTAAAAACTCCTGATATTAGCCAATTGTTTTTAAATGAGTTCATTGAATCTATATTCAATTTATACATGGTTTTTGTGATAAATTCTAAAAATAACACTTCACACATAGCAGCAAATAATAATACGATGTTGATTTGAAATAGTAAGGTATGTTCGTTACAGGTAATTTCCAGCTTTAAATCAAGGTGCTATTTGTCAGGACAAACATGGATGGCATACTGTTTGAAAATCTCAAGTGAAGATTAGTTTAATTCGAGCTTACATATTCTTAAGTTGTTCATGGGCCAAATTCTAAAGTATCACAATAGAAAACGTCTGCAAAATTATCAATTCAGCATCCTTTAATCGCATATCTACTATAATTAGAATCACTGCTGCAAACTTTACGTTTTTAAAATATATGTATATTGCATGTATAATAAGCTGAAGATTTCACCGAAAGTTAAAATAAATAGGTATCTTTCACACATTTGTCTTGATAACCATTGTTGTTTTGACCACCTTAAATTAAAGGTCTGCCGAAAATTCTTCCTCTCGATTCTGATGCTATGTTAGAAAATTGAAGTTGACTACTTTTCTAATTGCAGACATTGAATTGATGTATTGCTTCAGGCTTTCCTTTATCACTTTCATGCCCCATCCCTACAAGCGTTCTGGTGGATTTTATTCCGTTCCGATTCTCCCCAAATTATTTACATACCCAATTAAATTTAAGCCCGGAATTGTAGCAGCCAACAATTGGCGCAAATGTGTAAGCCATTTCGCGTGTATAATGCGCATCCTACGTCCATGTACCAACGTGCACAATGGCAAAGCGTCGCTTAATATCGGGGAATTGCTCCAACGTTGACTGCATTTCAACTAAATGTAAACACTGTCGCCCTGGGTGTTAGCCCCATAAAACCTGGTTGAATGTTTCCTGGAAATGTTCCTTTTCTCTGGTAATTGTAGCCACGAGGGGATTAGGCGGTGCATTAATTAAGCACGGATATATTAGCGAATTGCGACCAGGCAGCCAGAGGTCGTCGTGTCCATCGCCGGAAATTTCCTTCCTGCATTTATGGCTGGAGAATAAATAGCGACCCCTCGACAGGGGGCGCCCAGTGCCTCTCATTCATTCGGGCACTGGCTTAAAAATCCCGTGATATCCACATTTTAATGGTGGTCGTCTAATACGTAATATCGATGGTCCTGCCGCTGTTCGAAGTATTGCCTGGATAGCTCTCTGGTCCCCTGATGGGCGAAGCTTAAGTAGTGGGGACGAATGACGTTTTATTCGAAAGCAACTATTTTTGGATTCTGGTGCCTTTTTAGGGGGCTGCAATGATACAGATGAGAAAGCTTCGGAATTAAGTTCAAATTCGACTTCGTTAGTGTCACACTTTCGAGAATACGGTTACCAATACTATATCCTCCTTTACTTCGTATTTTGCAATCTTTAAAAAAAAATTCTCATGTTTATTTATGGCAAAAATATGCCACTTTTGAAAATTTAGGAAGGGCGAAAATTTGGAATAATGTTTCCATTTCACCAAGCCCCATTGGTAATTTGTGCTAATATTTTAATACAGCTGCATATATATACTTAACGAAAATTGATTTTAGAAATTTAATTTGTCAACAATTTCAGCTAAAAGTTGTGGAAACTGCGCTATTGTTCTCATATAAGGTGTTAAACTTTGTTTCCCTATTTATAAGTTAGTATGGGTTGCTAAAGAGATGGGAAAATGCTGTTTAATTATTTAGAAAAGGGATTATTGAGAATAGGATAGTGGTCATTTTATGAAATTTATTTCTGTTTTAAGAACGATTTGTAAGAACTATTTTAAGTTTCCCCCCCCCCCCCCCACAAATTTAAGTGCTTTTCATTTCTGTGTAGAAATCGATAATACAGAAATCTAGTACACGTAATAATTGCTTCACCCTTATTTTTCAATATCCGTATTGGTAAATGCGCTATTATTAAACAACGTTTTTTGCTGAAAAATCAAATTTGACTTTATTTACTTGTTAAATGGTTTGACAGGCTTGCGAAATAATGTGTGCAGAAGATAACATAAGTTGATAAATCTGTTTCAAACCAACTATTTTGGGAATTGACAGCCTCACCAATGAAAATTTGCTGTTAAATTTACATTTCCGCAAGATGATTCTTTTGACCACAACATACAGTGTTTATATTCAAAGCCTGGTAACACAACCACATGCACGTGTAGATTTAATAACCGTTAAAAGTAAATATTAAGCAAATCTGCGCCTTCATTATGGTCGCGATTACTCTTGTTATTTTAGGCAAACAACTGCTTGAAAGGGTGCGCCCCCTTGCGCGACGAGGGATGAAATGATGGTGACGATTATTCGAGTAAAGGACAAAATAGAAATATGTCCCACTTGCTCCGCGGTGGCCTGCAGCATCAGGGGAACGCTTAATGAACGTTTGGGGGAATTGCTAAGTGACTTATCTGCTTCGGACAAATTAATGG
>JAQIXS010005010.1:0-13617 GCA_034700785.1 Rossiulus vilnensis
AATATTTTGTAAACGATCCACATGACATTTTTAAAATAAAGGCCGCAGAAATACGCGTTAATTGCAGTATGCATTATTTTTTTTTTTAAAGTGTTTTAATGCATGTAACAAAATACTTCAAACAAATACCAAAAGAGAATAATATACCTTGATCTATTCAAGACATTCTCTACAACGTTTCCGCTTATTATCTATAACGCGGATAATGGCATAGCAAGAACAGGAACTAAAGAAGCATAAAAAACCTCTGCATAATGACGGAATTTTATAATTGCAGGCAATAAACTTGGGATTGACTCAGTTTTGGGCCTGCAAGTGTCCTCCAGGTTTCTACGCCTTAGGAACCAACAAGGTGCATGCCAAGACAGAGTTATGCCAAGACAAAAACGAAAGTTTCATTGTGGGACCCACTGATTTCACGGACGACTTTTCCACACCGTCACATGACACAAGTGGAGTCACAACTACCCTAGAGGAATGTTCACGATGTGCTCCAGGGTGCGCAAGGTGCAAAGGACCGGAAGCGGACGAGTGTTTGGAATGTGTGCTGGGTTTTTTCGCCCATCAAATTCAACCTGAAAAATCTAGTGTGCAAAGTGCTAAGACAAAACGATCTTCAGAAACTAGGCTCGGTACGGTTGACATTAAGCAAAATGGACATCGAAGCGGAAATTCCCAAAAGATTTTTGAAGAAGATGAATTGCTGATGACGGATGTAGATGTGAGAAATACAAGAGACGTAAAAGCTGTCAAACCTAATGGTTTCTACCTCCAAGATTCACAAAATTTAAACCAGGATTCAATTTTCAGCGCCTTGGACTACGATGACGAAGAATCCTCAGGGGAAATTGATGAAAATGGAGAAGCCTTTAAAGTCCTGAGTTCAGAACAGTCAGACAGCCCTCAAGCAATCATCGATTCTCCAAGCCTGTCAAGCGTCATTGACAAGAATCCTACAGATTCAGCAGTTAATTTCGAAAACAGGGAAAACGTTTCAACTGATAATGCCAATGAACAAAGGTATCAAGGCCCTTCACTGAGTACGCCACCGTTCACTCTTTCAACGTCTAGCGATGTCAATTATACCAATCAGAATGACAGTAAGCCTGCAGATTCCACTGAAGATGACTTCACCCCATCGCGATCATCAGGAGAAAACACCAGTGGTGAATTAGCTAAGATAGTGGAAGAAGAGGACACAAAGAAGTGGTCTGAAAACATGGATCCAGTTCTAGTAAATAAAACTGAAGACATTTTGAGCACGCTTGACAAAGATGTTGAACCAGCAGACCAGCCTGAAGAGAACCATGACACTGTTACGACAAGTTCAAACGCTGGTGCTGCTAGTGAGAATTCCAATTCTGGAGAGAATGATGACAAATCCGGTGTATCAGAAAACAACGTCTCAACCAACACAGAAATTCCGTTGCAGAACCCTAATGAGGGGAGCGAAAAAGTGCCAGTGAGTTCGACGAGCAAAACATCCGGAAGTGCTCCAATTTCAACGGTGACTTACAGTTGCCTGGCCAAATGCCCGGAGGGTCATTTCAATACGAGTAATCGGTTCTGTCAAATTTGCCACGCTGAATGTGAAGGCTGTTTCAATGATGGCCCTACTAATTGTCTTAAATGTCGAAATTACAAGAAAGGCTCAACTTGTGTGTCCTCGTGCACCAGCAACGAAACGTCTACCGAAAAATACAATTCCAACTGCGAACTGCAAAATGAAGACGAAACTATCCCTGCGGGATATTATGCAATTCCTCCTTTAGTTATTTTATTTGTATGTGTGTGTTTGGCCCTGTCGTACTGCAGAAAACGTCGAAAAATGAAAAATTCATTGCCAGGGAGACCCGAAGGAATGCACAAGACGGATATGCACAGCAGCGAGATTTCTTTCACAAGGACCCACTTGGATAACAAAAAGGTAAAACTAGCAAATCTGATGTTTGAGTTATCACTCATAAACAATGGTCGAGTTTTCGCCGACATTTTACTTCAAAATAATGCCTTGCCATTCAAATGTTTACCCTTTAAACATAAAAATGTCTTTGTTCAATGATTATAATGTTGGATAGCCAACAACCTACACTTTAAAATAACTTTTATGAAATAAATTTACATAGGCCATGTACAGTTTTCCATTTCATTCATTTCGTATAGAAAGCAGTTAAAAACAAGATATACTAATAGCCGCATATTAAATAAGGGGCATTATTCACCGTTAACATTAGGGCATTTTTACATAATCTATTTAAACGATGTTAGCTCGATCAATAACTAAGTTTTAAAAACCGCTGACACTTTATTATTCAAACCATCGTAATATTTTTATTTGTTACCCATACATTATATTTCTTTAGCGTCTTTTGTGTAATAAGAGTGAAACCATTTAGCCCGACATGATTTTATTCTTTATTATAGAAAACACTACAATGACTCAGGACCAAATTCTGTAGAATCATAACGTGTGACTAATTCTTACATTTTTTAGTGTTTTTACAAAGGAAGCAAGCCTCCGAGTCACATTGCACTTACAGAATTTAAAAATTCGTCGGAGACACTGAAAAGAAAAGGAAATCCTTATGTGTATGCGGAACGTCCACTGCTGCCAGTGAGTTACTACAGCATATAATCATTAAGAAAATAATAATAAAAAACAGAAAAAAAATTGTATTTGCTTGATTGCTTGATACAATGTATAACAGTTAACAGTATAACAGTAACCTTCCAAGCATCTACTAATTTCAGAAATACGCCCACCAAACTGCCACGCATTCTCCTGCTTGGTCAGCGTGTAAAGATATGAGTGAACCGGAGGATGATTTTGATCCCCTTTATGAAACTCCAGATAATACCACGGATTTAGAAACTCTCAAAAGATATCATTATAGAAGAAGAAGCAGCCCATCCCACGTTCACTTCGCTTTGACAACTTCAAAGGTTAAAGGCAAGTTGTTTAAGACCAAAACTCCTTCTAACTTACTTTTTAATCAATTTCGTTTTGCGTTTTTATGTGCTTTAATCGTGCTTTGCAAATATCAATGTTGAGGGGGCTTGCATTTTTCCTAATTTTGGAAACTACTTGTAACTGAAGCGATGCTTAATGTGGTCTCACCAACTTGTGATGCGAGTGAGTTAACACAAACAGTACCTATGTTCTTAATCTTAATAACTGTCATTTACCATTTTATTACCAAGATAGTCTTAGTACTAGTTGGAAAATGCCAATTAGTAAAAATTGATTAGGTTCACAATTTCTGTATTATATAATTTTAAAAAATGTCGAAACTGTCATGTCAGTAAACGTATTGATATAAAAAGATCTAGATAAAATAGCTATAAATATACTTCGAACGCCATGTTTTGCAAAACGCAAACATTGCGTATTACAAATAAAAAGTATAATATGCATGGCATAAAATTTTAATAGAGATTTGAGTGTTTATTAATTAATTCAGTGAAGTCCTACATGCTTAATATGTTCTAGTATTTTAATGCTCAGTAAAGCACAAACACCTACCGGCCTCAAATTAGTACAGAACAAAGCTTGTTATTATAAATTACCAATTACTCTATTTATCCTAACTTTCATGTTAGGGAAAAATTATAGATGTGCGTGTCATGTAATCGTGCTCTATGTAAAGTTTGAGTTCGAATCTCCATCGCTTTTACAAGCATGGTTGAAATTAAACCCCAACACTTTTGATTAATTTCCAGAAGTTTCAAAAAGTTTGGATGATTGCCGTCATGGTTTATCTAGCAAGCCTATTAAGGAATCCGTGCAAAGGCACACTTCTAGCATGGAAACAACGCAGCATATTGCATGAAATTATCGTTTAACGAAATGAAATTAACTTGTTTCACAACTAGTTTGCGTGCACAGGAATTAAAAGTCGTACGTTTTGAAATAATTTTCAGAACTTTCAAACAGTTTGGAAGACTGCTTAGATACAGATAGTCTATGCTTGGAGGACCCGAGAGAATATGACGACGTGGACGATTTAAGAACAGAAAATTATGAAAACAAATTCGGCGAAGAAGATGGTGAGAAAGTAGGAGACATGGAAGCTCCTTATTACCAGGCTCCTCCATTACCAGTGAGAAATTCACCATCTATGCAAGACGACATCAACAACGATCACATATACGTTAATATTGATGAAAATGTATGAACAGTTATAGCTGGAAATAGCTCAAACCTGTAGATAAAACCAATTAATGATAATGTCATTGAATATGCCAACTGAGTAAGTTAGATGTCAGCCAGAGCAATTTTGACCAGTGTTCGTTACAAAT
The DNA here is from genome assembly GCA_034700785.1 of Rossiulus vilnensis. Classification (NCBI taxonomy): domain Eukaryota; kingdom Metazoa; phylum Arthropoda; class Diplopoda; order Julida; family Julidae; genus Rossiulus; species Rossiulus vilnensis. The sequence continues at coordinate 4,300 of JAQIXS010005010.1, forward strand.
GTAGAACTGAGCAAGAATCTGACTTGAGTCCAAAATTCATGGGACCTACACATCATGCAGCTTTGTGTCATTTAATATAAGGTCAAAACATTAATAAAACTACATCCATTTCTATTGGACATTCATGGTAAAAAAGGAGCAACTATGAACTCTGTCAATCATGCAGACTTTGAGATATTTTTCCACATATTATACATATATAGTAATCACCTTGTCATTATGTCAGAGAGAACACAATCAGGGTCTGTATCAATCTGGTTTATTTAACTTTTCTAATCTATTCAGGTGACCGAAGTGACATTACATGTATGTGAAATCTGATTTATGGAACATCGCAAATGTCATACTAGCATGTGTAAATAATGATTCCCGTGACCAGTTAACCCAAATCGCTCTCTCACAGTAGTTTTAGACACTTTTGTAATAACTTTACGAAATTATTATTAAAATCTACGATGTATTTGTGAATTTAAGTACTCATGCTCAAATTGTCAACACTACATAGCCCACACCTTTAGCCAGCTAATAAGCAGGGTTAACCTAAGGTTTGTAATATAACGCAATTTTCCCAGAATTCCTAGCTGCAACAGGCTATCTACATGTATCTTGGGTTAAAAATCTCTTAAGTGCAACAAAAACCTATAAACCCTTAGTTAATGATCTGTTTATTACAAAATCAAGGTTAAATGACTTAAAATAGAGGTCAAATTATGTGAAGTTATTTTGATTAAAATTTATACGTCATTTATCGAAACAACAGGATGCCACTTTCGAAGTCAAAATGACGTCACTTTTGTCCAAATAATCATCATCTGGATCACTGGTGCATGTTACTTGGTAGGGTAGGTATACGTGGGAATAGTTGACTAATTCGGAAGATATTGGAAGTGGGGGAGGAAAGTTCAGTACAGCGCATAGCTCCCCTAGGTGCCCCTAGGTTGCGTACATGTACATTAACACTGCTAAACTTATCGGGATTTAGACATACAGAGCAAAACGCACGCTCACTTTTATAATAAACATAACATTCTTACCTGTCCTATTCGGCCAAGGCTTTCACCACACAAAACAATGGTTTTCGACGAACGTCGTAGATTCTACGAGAACAATCATCCTGAATTTGCATTCAATCGTCACGATTCGAAATATTCACAATGTTTCGACGGTGTACATATCCACCTGGTAAAACTTTCCAACGCGAAGCACTAAACTTTGGAGTCACTATACATGTATATAGTAAACTAATGTTGCTCTTTGACAGCCATATTAGAGATCCTCAGCATTATACATGTCATACTAAATTATACTCTGTGATATAATTATGTCCCATGATGGAAGAATATACATAATATATACTGGTTTCAAAAGATGGCGCTAAGGTGCTGGTCCCACTCCTAATTGGGCATAATGGCTGCCAAAACATTGTTCAACGTGCATAGTATTGTGTAACTGTGTCCAGTGAGCGGGCTTGCATTGTTTCAGTAATAAACGTGGTACACAAAAGAAGTCAAATTACAGTAATTTGAGGTTAACCTTGAAGTTTAAACATAATTTATAAGATAGTCTAAGTTTTTTGTCTTTACATTTATAAAGAATAGAAAAATGCGTGTTAACCATATTATATTTCTGAGTGACAGCGCTTAATCTTATGAAAGCAATTAGTGCATTTTTATTTACAATTTCATGTACGTTCAATTTTCGCGTAAAGATTATTGCCACTTTATTCAAGCTCAAGCGGATTAATAAGCGGAAAATGTCGCGTTAAAAATGTATCGTTTCCCAGAAAAGCATTTCAAAATGGCATGGAAATTATTCGCGAAACTCCATGGTGCAAGAATCCTTTAGTGGAAGCATACAACAACTATAATTACAAATTTATTTCTTAATTCATCATTATATCCTGACCCTTCCGTAAGCGAACTAATTACAAAAACAATTATAGCTAGCACACGCATATTAAAGAAATTTGAGAAATAATGCACACAGGCTTACTAAATTCAATGCCTCGATTATGCAAATTTCCCTTTAACGTTTGAAAAACCAAAGAATAGGTTATTGCATCACAGCTAAGGCGAGACTGATATGTCTAAACTACGTGATGCAACGGAATAACAGTGAACGATTTCCTTCAATAAAAACAAAATGTATATCATATTCTATACAATTACATATTGTGACCAAAAAGAATACAGGATATCTTTTTAAAGTACAATAAAACCTAGTTGATTTAAAACGAGATTACTGACTACCTTATCTTTTCTAGACGATTATACAAAGCATGTCAAAGAAATATATCTTATGATGTTAAAACTGCATTATGCGCTTATGTGAACGTTGCTAACCACATTGTAAATATTCATTTTAGGAACAGTTAAACTAAACATGCACCCCGTAAGCATTTATTGGGAAACTATTAGAGCATGAATAGAAAAATACATGTATTATAATTCGTCTAATACAAAATGAAAACTCATTTTTGCCACCTAATGTGTTTATAATGTATATACAGCGTAGCAATCTGTTAAAATTTGAATGGGTTTAACGATAAATTAGATGTCTTATAATGATAGCGTTAACTTCCTATAAAATACATTTGAAATACCAAAGTCAATTAACATTTATTGTTGACTTCAGGTGTCTTCGTTAACGCTAATTCGTCGATCAGAACAATGTTTAATGCACGTGGACTTTAATCCTATCTGGTTTACGAAATTAATAAGCTACTGAGAAATTACAAGGAATTTACATGTACGGTGTACTTTAACGACTTTTGACGAACACCGTATTAAACGAAAGCACTAGTTTTAGTGTAATTTTCTCAAATTGTGATCAATTATTTTCCCTAAAAATGCATGCATCTAAAAACGCTTAAAGGCTATTTGTTAACATTCTCTGAAGAATTGAGCTTTATTTTATGGCAAATTATTTGGAAATAGAAGTACCTGGGTATCGTTGAACAATTAAAAAACATATTATATATATGCAACAAAATTTGTGTATTGTACACAACATTCATTGGCCAAAATGGCGGAATACATTTTGTAAATGAAATAACATAATGAAATTCCTATACTACTTTGACAGGTTGTCTACGAATACATGAATATTGGGCAAACAATTAGCATTTGAGTGATACGGTCTGTGTGATATTTACTTGATTTTTTAAATCTGAAATTGCATTGTTCAACATTTTGTTTGTGTATCGCATTTATTATCCAAAATTGCATCCATGCTAATTAAATTAAGTGACAATTTTACAAATGCATTTATTTATAATTTTAAGAGAAAGGTTGAAACATGTTCCCCACTAAATTCGAATTTAACATTATATCTGAGCAACAGCAGTCCAACAAATCTCTTGAATATAATACGATCGTATGTACAGAAAATCAGCAATTTCTCTTATAATAACAAATTTTTGTTTGAGGGAGAGACATTTTTAAACAACCATACATGTATATCTAAAGTAACCAGATTTGAAAATATTTACACGTAAATTAGTCAAACATGACTAATTAAGATATTGCATGTATTCGAAACTTTGGTAAACAACAAAATTGTTTTCTAAGCACCAACTTAAATCTGTCAGCACTCAAGTGACTCCATTCATATACATGTAGCCATCTTTTTCGTAAACTGCTAGTAGTAGCAGAAAGATATTTTTTTTCCTTTGGTTTTCATGCACGGTAATACATGCACAGAAATAACTACATATTTTCTCTGCCAACATTATTCATAGTGGTTTTTGTAAAAAATAAACAGCGCACAATGCAGCTTTAATTGTTTTTTTTTAATATCAGTGATTTCTTTTAAAAAATTAACTCTATAACATATATATTCAACTATTTCTGCAGATCTGTGCTTCTAAGTGACCAGAAATGTTACCATATATTAGGTTTCTTGGACTTTTACCAAAGATTAACGTGCCACATATACGTGTACATTACGCACAAATAATACATATCCAACTGTTCGCAAATTTCGATTTCTTAGTCTAATTTAAAAAAAAGTATTGTCTCGAAAGTATTACACAGATATAACAAATCCGAAATGGGGTCACTTTTCTCGATATAATGATGCGCCAAATGTTTCATGATTTAATACAAGGAAAAAATTCGTCCAAAGCCAAGTTAGCGATGAGAATTCAACTAAACTACGGTAGGTTAAGTTTGAATGAAAATGAAATACTATGAACATAGATACCATTACACATGCAAGTTCAAATCCAAAACGATCATCAGCTAAACCAGCAGCTGTGACCACATTTTCAGAAAAAAAAACTCCCTCATAAGTCGTCATTTTCTTTTAAATTAGCCTACTCAAAGTTTTCCATCTCTATTGGTAACCATAGCAATGGTCGACAATTGACTTCCTGTAGTAAATGCGAAAATTTCCTGAAATGCTGAACAATTTTCAACACTGACAAGCGTGTATAATTTCTAGGCATACAGCAATATCTGAATTTGAAAGTAATAATAAACAAATTATTCCACATCGTACTAAAATTTACGTTAAAAAGACGAAGATACCAGCTCTCCAGGCTTCAGAAGCGATTTTTTTCCAAACCAGATATCCGATTATAATCATGTCATTTATAATCATTTTAGTTGACAGCGTACAAATGGGAATCAAAGAAGACCATTTAAATCGTAAAATTACACCCATGTGTCAAAACAATTCTAAATGATCAACTATTTAGAAACACAAGATGCCACATATTTAAGTGGAGCTTTCAACTGTGAGCTGAGATAATCAAATAACGAAGCTCGTAATAACAATTGCTATGTAAGGTCTGAAAGCTTTAATTTGAAGTTTAATTTGATATTAACTAAAATATGCAATAGATTAATTCCTTAATGAATGGAATTTCTTTTTGTTGCGGGCGAACAAATTTCTGTCGAGGGCGAACGTTGCTTGTGGAAAATGAAATTTACTTTATTTCAAAAATGATTATAATTACCCTACTGTCATCAAGGATATGTCATGTGGAAAGGGAGTGTGCTTTATCGCAATTAAAAATTGCAGATTTCATGGAAAAACAAATCTACCGTTAGAAATTTCGCTGCTACCTCCGAGGCTCCGAAAGGAAGAATTTTCAGAAAATTGACCCAACTTTACTTCATCCTGGATCACAGTCAAAATTTCGACTTTGAAATTGGCAGTTTAAAATCAAGTCAAGGTACGCGTCGATCCCAAATGCTTAGAAATTTTCGCATCTGTTACACAGCTTAAAATCGCTCGAAATGTACTTGTTCAAAGCTCATGTTCAATTCGCGTCCTGCAAAAACACGAAGGAAAAAAAAACGAAAAACAATAAGAATCGAAAGCAGGCTACCCTGGCGCCAAAAAAGTATATGCCAGGCGGCACAGGGCGCCCATATCTGGCGACGGAAATGACGTCGCACCATTTCTTCAGTTTATCAAAAAACGTTGGTGGCTGAAAATTTTTTGGCTGCGCGGAAGCGATACACTATAAGTAGACATATGGCTGGCGGACATGTTTTTTTTTTCTCTAGCCGATTAACCGCTCCTCGACCTTAGAGGAACCAAGGGCAGGTGGCCTTATTGGAAATAATGCATAGGCCTGCATACCAAAAAGGGTGGTATACTAATCAATTCCCGCCGTCTGAAAAAACACCGGTTCTCCAAATATCCGAAAATCGATTGATTCAGAGGCATACACACACCTAACAACTGAAACGCGCAATCTACATGCGATGGTATATAAGTGCGAGTCCTTGTTTGAATGGCGATGAAATTCCACTGATGATATTTTTTTTTGGGTGGCTCCTTGTCGATACCATTGTCGAGCCCATCATCTTCCAACCGATGCTCACGATTAATCGCCCAGATGCGGCAATGGCCGCCTCTCCAGCTGCTTCTTACTCGGGTTTAAGTCTGTGCCACTGTAAAACTGGCTGCCTGGGTTTACTAATCATCTCGTTCCAGTGCTTGGACTCGGTGCCCCCGCCTTTGGCCGTCATCACGATTTTGCCGATGAGCTCGTTGCGGCCCACCGAGTCGAAATCCATCACTTGTACCAGAAGTGATGTTTCCCTCAACTTTTCCCAGGGTACTGCAAAGACAAACGTTTCATTATACACCGGGTTCAGTGTTCGTTTGATGATGCAGGTCTTCTTCTTCTCCACGCGCTTCTCTCCATGCTGAAGCCACACTTTGACGTAGGGATCTGGAGAAGAGAGAAAATTGGATGGTATAACATTAGCATTCCATGACATATCATCATACTATATGATTAAGTACGAAATGTATTGCCATTGCATCCATCAAATGGTGGAAAGCGTGGCCTAATCCTATGTCCAGAGAAGAGGAGGAGTTATCATTTAGCTAAATACACTTCCCATATGATGATGGGATATACATATATTTCAAAATATATTGGATAATAAGAGACAAAATAGTCTAAACATATTCCCTTTAATATCCCAGAAATATCTACTGGCATTTCAGTATACTATCTACTATATCTGAAATTATATTACGTGCAATACATTGCGTCATATATTTTAAAATTATGATATAGCTTTTATACAAAAGTATTGTATATATATAGTATTATAGCTATTATGCAGTTTTTATACAAATATTATATAGTTTTTATAAACATTTTTAAAATGGGTATATTTTTTAGGATATTTTATCATATTATCCTATATATTTTGAAATACATGCATATCCCAACATCATATGGATTGTGCTTAGGGCCCAAGGTGAAAGGATGCCCAAGCATACACTCATACTTTCTTTGTCATAGGTCTTTGGCATGTCCGTAATTGATCATATTTCTTAAGAAAAACTTCATGTTATAATATCCCAAAACAACTATTTGTGATCTTGTTTTTTAAATAAAAAAATCGCCTACACGTTATCTTTACTGAGCATTTCTCTAAGTAAGTTGGAGTTTCTCTAAACAAAAAATATATTTTGGGAAAGCAGACAAAAATCCATTATGTGTGATGTTTTTCGAGAAGAAAAATTCGTCTAGGGCATTTCCGTTATTGATCGTATTTCTTAAGAAAACCTTTGTGCATTTGGATGCAAAATTCCATTATTTGTGACAGATGTTTAAAAAAATTCGCTTTACTGGGTATTTCTCTAAGCAAAAAACATACCATGGAAAAGCAGGCCAAAATGCATTATTTGTGATTAATTTTTCGAAAAAGTACTTTATGGAATAAAACGAAAAAATGCATTATTTGAGATCGAGTCTTTTATACAAATTTCGCCAACGCCTTTTACTAATGGGTATGTCCAACCCAAAATAATAATAATAAATTTTAAAAAATGTAATGGCAAATGTTGGAGCAAAACTGATCGAAAATTGGTACGGGTCAAACAGCAAACCTATTTGCATCGACTTTGAAATTGTCAAAATTGAAAAATTTATGCAGAGCATAAAATACTATTTAAAATTGCGTATAGAAACGAATAGGAATATGTATTGTATCAGCTAATTATTCAGAATGCACGAAATGGAATTCAAACCTGATTTGCCGGTGATGTCTTTGGCTTTCAAATTTCTTGCTTTGACAATCACTATCGTTAGTTGACTTGTTGTTGGGTGATAGGACAGCGAAACTAGCAGTTCGCCACATTTATCCTTGAAATATAAATAAAAAATAACAATTTATAAAACGATAATAACTTCGGTGATACTTGTAATACGCTCCGTAACTTGCAATTAAGTTACAAGCATAACACGTTACTTGCAGAAATTCCACTTTGAATTAGGTGCAGGATTTTGTATACAGAACTCTCGTTATTTAACCAACTTCAATTGGAGCCTATAACGGCATTAGCTATTGCGCAGAATAAAACGTTCTGAATTGAATGCAATTTTGACATGAGTTTAATGCGATTTGCATAAGAAATATTGAAATGCCGATGCACATGTAATAAATTTGTAATAAATAAATGGAGGAACGAGATTTTACTTCCATTTCCAAATCGAGATACTTTACTAGGCCAATACATAGGTTTACTTCGAATCAATATTATCGTAATCTATTTACAAAAAGCCTCCTCTACCTGCCCATGAGCGGTAGTTGGTAAAGTTAAATGCAGAATTAAAGTAAGACTGAGCTCAACACAAGTACAAACTACTGATGTCTTCTAAGGGAAAGCATATCTACGATAAAGATACACGACAAATGGGCCTTAAATCCCAATCTAAAACGTACCTTTAGAGGGGCTTTTAAAGCTTTCCAGAAGACGGGTTTTTCCGACAAATCGACCTGACAGAGGGGCAGGTACACTTCGCCAATGGAGTCGTCTCTGCTAAATCGATCGTAATCAAAAACGTGAAGATGCAACACGCGACTCTGCAACTTTTGAATTGGAAATCCTGGAAGAAACATAAACAAGATGTGCACGTTGAAAATCAGAGATTCGTACATTTTTGCTGCAATAAAGATGGAAATGCAACGCGTAGAAAGACCTTCGAAATAAAACGTTTCGTTCCATCGTGGGTGTAATGTGCGTCTCTTAATCTTGGTTTCCAATCGATGTTTTTTATCTGGCAGAAGGGTAACGCGAACGTATGGATCACTTGTGCCAGAAAGATCAAGGGCAGGGATTTCTTTTGCCTAAAAAAATCGAAAGCAAAAAGATGAAAACAGGCGCCAAGTAACAGTCAAAAATACACTTCGTGTAAATTCATTTTCTTGTCAGCGAGATATACACTTTGATGTAGGACATATTTCATTCAGGCAAATGTGATATAGGCCCCACCATTGTCTCGTGTTTCATTTTGTATTGATTTTCAATTGTAAACGATAAACATGATCAAAAGCAATATTTGTTTGCATCTTAACAAGAAAAGTGAATTAAAGGTTACTGACGTCGAAGAAAATTATTTCTATGCAGAACGGTGTTTTTTAAAAAATGTGTATTAAAGTGTGATACAAATACATGCATATGTCAATGTACTGACGGGTTTTAAGAAAATTATTGGGCAATTACAAATTGATCAACTTGTTGCAGTTTGAGATTCAATTGAAGCAGTTGTCGAAATAGACATATTGTATGCCTACCAATGCATGTTAATATTAAACTTAAATAAGTCATTCATTTTACTTTAAAAAAATATTTAAAATAACGCTGATCGGTGGTTGACCTTAACTCCAATACGATCTATAAATTTATTCATTTTAACTAAACGTCTTGTTTCACGTGAATGCCTTGCTTCTTCTAAAGCATGTATTAAAAAAATGTATGCCAAAATTATGAACGAAATTACCGAAATTAAATTTCAAAATTCTTCGCGTGACATGAATAACGATTCTCAGTACTTTTCAT
>JAQIXS010005011.1:0-13615 GCA_034700785.1 Rossiulus vilnensis
TAATTCGGTATTAATTTTGTATCGCGCTCTGGTCCCATTGGGTGTCCAACATCCTTCGTGCGATGCAATTGACCGGTTTCGAGGTCAGCCTGCGACGACAAAAGAAATTCAGTCAATATATTGGCAAACGCCATCTTGAATTCTGGATAAAAAGTAAATAAGCCGGCTTTAGATACACGGTGTATCAGGAAAGCGCGCCACGCTACAATAAACAATTATCAATGAAATGCGGCCCAATCAAGGATTCTGTCTGCAACTCGCAGATATTGACTGAATCTGGCTGATTATGGGATTTGCTCTGAAATTTGGCGCTAGCGAAGATTTACTTCCTCCGAGAAAATGAATTTGGGAAGAGGCGAGATTCTAATAAAAAGCGCCCTAGCTTAGCTGGATTACCGAGTGACCAGGCAGTGGACCATTTCGGTGACCCCACATTTGATTATTTTTTTTTTCAATTTATTGCGTTTATAAGAATCCCAGATTAAGTTTCCACTAAACTGGGAAAGCTGAGTCAGAGAAGATATTGCCTTTTTTCGGAGTTTTTTTTTGCGAACATTTTCTGGCTTTCCGAATTGCTGTACATGGACATCCTTGTAAGCAACTTATATGGCGACATAAAGTCACTTAACAAGCATATTCCACTACTCTTAAACGAGTGCAAACCTTAACGATAGCCGAAACTACCTGTTAGCCGACATTACACAGCGTCTAACTCATAACTATAGGTTCATATACAGTGAAACCAGTATAAGTGGAAATCGGCCCTGCAAGGGAAATGTTTTCACTTGTTCATTTCTGTACTTATACCGTTTATATTACCTTTAGTTTTTACACAAAACTATATACAGTACAATGTACCGCTACAATTTTGCTACATTGTTGGAGCTTGTCACAGCAGGCTACCTAGTTATGAGTATTAAATTTCTCATTCTTATCTAACGATTTTCCGGTAAGTCCATCCCGTATACAAGCGATGCTCATTGTATTTTCAATTATTATATTCTAAAGAACAAGGGAAAATTGGTTATAATTACATTCTAAATGCTTTAATTATCCACCATAATACAAAATTAGAATCTAAAGAATAAGGATAGAATGGTGGGAATTACAATTTATTCTTTAAATATCTAATTTTGATACATGTAGCATATTTGTACAAAAGATTTAGTATTATTTCAACTTTATATGTTCACTATAGTAAATCCAGTTTGGCTGTATGGTTTGCTATTAGAGCGTTTCCTGTAAATCGCGTCATATAGCACAATTTTTGGTTGATTCATTGAGGAATACCGTGGGTCTATATTTTTCTTAATTCTCGATCCTGTAAATTGGTTTCCTTAAAACTAAATGTTCACATAGATGACCGCCTATAGAAGCCCAGAGCCAGTCTCGATTTCCATTGAAATTGGGTTTATTGTGGTTATGGAATTCAGCCCCCCTGGTCTCACGTTGATACATAATATGTGTCTAGTGCAGTCGAGTTTTATTACTAGTTTTTACCCCCTGCCACGAAACTGCTGGCAATGTAGAAAGGAGCTTCGAGATTAGATTAATAAAAAGGATGACTTCGATGTTTTCTTCGCTTATTGTGTTGCTGTTGTTGAAAGTCAATCGGGTTTTATCTTTTAAGATTCATCAGCCCGCGTTATTATTGTTCATCGCTAAAATAAAGGCAGATGTTCTGCGATTAATCGAATGTTTTCAGGTGTCAATACATGAGCAGAAGTAAAGTCGGCTATAAGTTTAAAAAATGCAGGTGTTAAAAGTGACAGATGTTAAAATGAATGGCGATTGCGTTTGAAAAGATGTCACCCAAGTAGCGTGGGAATGGAGGAAACACAATGCTTTCTTCAGCACCCCTGGTGGGTGAAACTGGTTGAAACACAAAACAAAAAGCACGGAGAATATAGCGTTTTCAAAGCGGTGAAAACATTTAATTGCTCGGACGATCTAGTTATTTAATGAAATTTGCAGAGCGTATTTCCGAGCCTTTTTGTTATCATAAATGGCCTACGAAACAAACGCTCTAAACGTCGACAAACGATCTGTCTTCAAATTATAAAGCGAAAAAATCTAGGTGTCTGGACTTCCTACAACATCATACACATATGACGAGGGGCAATCGAGAAGTAATTATAATCTTGCCCCATGCGCTTTAGGTGCATTGTGGAAGGATTTTTCCTCAAAAACAAATTAAATGATTGTAAATGCAAGCCCAGTGTTCAAAAAATGTACTTCATATAACATTGCAAATCTTGCAAAACATACCCTAATTTGAAAAATGTAATAAATATTAAAATATAAGATGATTTAATCCGAAAATTGAATTGCTTAGTATGTTTTTTACGCAATTTGTATTTCAAATTAAAAACATGCAGTATGTACAGCTGTAGCTTAGCCTCACTTCGTCCCTAAGGTAAAGCACATCCATATTTATGATTATGTAAATGTAATGAGTGTTATTATGAGGTCTGCTTCTGAACATAATTCCGCATATGCAGTAGTACAAGCACATGATACTTAATCAAATGCTTAGTAATATTCATAGAAAGTGTTCCGAGTCTGCCGTCTCCTACTTTCTCGATTTAATTTGATTACTAAATTGTTCAGAAAGTAATATTGAACAATAATCATTGGGCGTTCAGTAATGTAAAATACAATGCATAACTGTATGTCGTAGAATTTAGTCCAGAAACTTTTATGGATTCCCCGATCCGTGCTTCTTAGGAATTAGTTGGCCAAACAAAGAGTGACACCTGCATAGTTTTTGCGAATTATTCCCGCCTCGCAACTGTTGCTTGGTAATTTGTTCTCATAAAAGCATACTTTCCTCAATAGAAAATGCATAAAAAAAAAGTTTCAAAGGCATGTCCGCACTTTTTCTCATCTTTGTCAAAGTAGCTGTGCTAATGTCGTGAGGGTTACTTTTTTAATTTACGTCAGTGAGCATGACTTCGTGGTTACGGCATTCATAAGAAACGAACAAAGAAATGGGTGCCTTTTAAATAAAAAAGAGAGAAGTATTTTTTATTTGTAATTATAAACACCTGAAGAGGAGGAGTTCACAATTAATGTGCTGCAATGAAAGGAAAAGTTAGCAGAAGGAACCACAGCTATGAAATCTAAACTCGCTGAAACTCAATTGTTGAGCACTGCCAGTTCTGCCATGGTAAATAGAAACAAATGCACAGGTGGATGAATCGGTGGCCAGCCCTGAACAAAGGTGACACTGACCTCGGGGTCAAACTGACTATTACGCACAATTTTTGCGCTTCGAATATCGCGTTGAATTGATGAGGGGCAAGGGAAGGTGCAACCGAATAATGTAACCATTAGCCCATCCAGTAGCCACAATAGCCCCCGAGCAACTCATTCACAAGAGAGCTCTGCCACACATGAGACGACCATCGTGCCATTAAGAAGTCATGAACTTTAATACAGGTCATTAAATCGTTTTTGGTTTTCTTTTTTTTTAACTATATCACTTGGGAAACCAGCAATTTACTCGCCCATTGTTTCATCCCGAATGTATGCGAAATTAGCATCCGCACTTCCATTTTAATTTACCATCCAAAATTATGTTAAATGTGATGATACAGCATGTCCAAAGAAACGTACAGTGTAAAGAAATCAAAGGCCTTTTAAGTGTTTTTTGTAATCCAAAAAATGACTATGCAGTTTATCTCCAAAGAATTTTTGTACAAAAAATATTTTGTAAGCTACCAAACAATTTTTTTGTAAGAAAAGCAACATATTTACAAAATAATTTCTTAAAAACTGTGTTTTTATGAAAGCATACATTGACGTTTAAAGTGTAGCACGATAAACTAAATTAAGGCTACTAAATTTTGTAAATGACAAACATCATTTTCAAAAAAAATTACTTGGATCGTACGCATACATGTTAAATATGCCAAACAAAATATTAACATCTAAAAGATTATTTGATTTTGAATGCACAATATCTACCAGACTGGAGAAATGGTACGAGAAATGGTATTTTTTATCATGATCTACACAGTTCATCATCAGCTTTACGTGCATTTTCAGAGTATGAATCAAGACGCTGTGCGATGCGTAGTTTTTATGATTTCGGCCCTTGTACTTTCGGAGCTGCCCTCGTTCATAATCTCATGCATTTTCTCCGCATATTCGGTCAATATCTGGCTTTTTTTTGCCAACCATCCGTTTTGTTATCTGTAATGTAATCTGCTCGTGTTGCCTTATGTTTAAAACATAAGCTATTTTAAACTTATCCAATCAGGCGAGGAAAAAGGCGACTTACCCAGAAAACTGCTCAGCCAATCGATGACAAGAAGAACACATTATGTATGGTCTTAAACCCCAAGAACCACTTGAAGACGGTGGGGGCTTTTCTTCATCTAAGCCTATATTTTCAGTGCCATTTCGAAACAAGGGGGTTTTTTCTCGGAAATTGGAGGTTTTTTCAGATTTCTGAGCTTATAAGACACAATATTAATGTCAGAACCGATTTTAATAAGTGTTTGAAAAATAACTGTAATCTTCCAGTTATTACAAGACGTAAAAATAATGTTTTAGCTTAACAACGAAATCATCTTTTTACATAAATACGTGTATAACAAACGCTGTAAACATTCACATTTATCCGATTTTTCAACGCATTTCTGTATAATTTATGGGCCTAAAACTACTTTAACGTTTGCATAGAATTTGAATTATTATACAGGATTTCACTGCGATAGGACTCAGTTTCATCAATGAGGCTCTATAGCTGTAATGACATAGCGCCATCTGTCGAGGGAACTATATTTGATGAGTGTAAATAACTTGCATGTATCGATGCAAGAAAATAGACAGCTAGATCTATTCGGTGTATTGAATTGTATTGGATTTGTCAATTTTTTACCTCTAAATAGACTTTTCATGCTCATGCAGTTTCGATTTTTTTGTGTACTTTTTTATGCAAACCTCCCTGGGTTCCCCACGTATGTGCATCGTATCAGCGTTGTGTTCATGCTTCATTTGCATTTGGCTGCCAACCGGCAGGTCTTTTGTTCACTTGGAAAATCAACATGAACAAAATTCACTTTTCTTTAAAAGAAATGCAGACGTGCTGTCTGGGTCAAACTGTTAAATACTGCAGATTCTTTTGAAATCAATAAAAACCTCGAAATTCTTGCCAACATTTTCTTCAAATTTCGTTGATTTTAATCCGACCCTCCTCGTTCTATCCTCCTAGTCCTTATTTAGTATACTAAGGACTAATGATTATCAACTCATTCTCCCCATTACCTCCCCCTCACTATTAAAAAGACATTTTTGATCACACTTACTACACCAAACACTGTAGTTTCATTACTAAACTGTTTTTCAGCTAAGGTTATCATTTTTGCATAGCTACAGTATATTGTGCATCATTTACCTAAAATTTGCTGACGCACAAGTATACGCAGCGCACCAAACTCCCCCTCCCCATGTCATTTTATATCAACGTGAGCACCACCTCTACGAAGCTGTTTAATGTAAAAAAATGGGTAAACCTTAGCCCTTATCATTTCACGCCAAAATGGATGACCCCTCCCATATGACAAATGACACCCCAACCCTTCATTCCGAAGAACGTTATCTACGGACTGCCCTATATTGGCTTTATGCTTATGCACTCTGAAAGTGATGATGCCATGGTAACTAATAATGTTCCAGTAGGCTAATAGTTTTAAAAGAAAATAAACATTAATTTATATTACAGTAACTGCTGTCCCCCAAACGTGCTGTAAATAAACCTGTACAGTATGATAAAAATAAAGTTTGGGTCACATTGCCAGTGAAGGGTATCACTTGGCGCCCTTCGCTTCTTATTGGCTGGTTCAAAATTGCACTGCTATTTGCTTTGGCTAGTGCAAATAGCTCTTTCGAAGAGCATAGTTGAAAGGCGTCCTAAAACGCAATTTTCTCGATAAGATCTTCTGATAATACATGGCAGCGACAGTGACGTTGACAACGGGTCCCGTTTTAAAAATTCGGGCTATCTGTCAGCTGAAATCACCCAGAGATTATCGGTGTTCTCGTCGCCCACTCATCCCCTACGTCCATGTAGCGCGCACGTTAACTTGTAATAACACCGAATATGACAGAGGACAACGAAGGGATGACAAAACGGGACAACAATGGCGCAGAGCACCAGGGCTTGTGCAAATGGGCATTCAAAATCCAGGGAAAATCTGGTGAAAATTTCAGCCACATAAAAATCGGTAGGGGAGGGTGGGGGTCAATGGGGTGACAGGAGCACGTGTCTGAAAAACTGCCAATGAAAAGACAACTAAATAGTGGCGTCATTGCACGTGGCCCCCTCGCGGGATTTAAAAGCGCCCCCTGTGGGACGCCCATGAGGCAACGGGATTGGAGGGATGGGGAAAATTAGGGAGCGAAAAGCCCCTTCGATGGCTTTGATCTTGCAGCGTGACGTTTTTTGAAAAAAACTTGATGGCAATCTATGGGCCGTTTATCATTTATGAAACTCCCTGGCCAAAATAACCTCTCAGGCAGGGTGCAAAAGCACAACGAAACCCAATAGCGTTGCCGAAATTAGATGAGTGAAAGAGAAGGACAGAGATGGCCGCCGCGCGTGCTTTTGTTGTCCTTAAGTCTCGCCACGCGACTACAATTTAGCCCCGCTTCAATGGCACCCCTTTTAATAGTTAATCTCTTGCTATTTAACTTGTATTTAATTTATATACCGAACGCTTAGATCTCGCCTTCTGCACTTGTCCGAGATCGATTCCCTTGGCCTTAAAAATGGCACGTTAGTCAGTTCTCAAGTTCCAAGCAAATGTTTTGATACGCTTGCTGGGACCCTGGTGGTGTGGTGTTCGTTGCATCATATACTGCTGTTTGGTACATGTTTAGAGCTGGTATGTTCCCCAGGTGTTATTATAAAAATCCAAAGTATTCACACTATTGATGATATAGTTCAACGTATGGGTGCTGCATTGTGTGTGAATTTTTGTACTGCAACCTTAAAATGTTCAGTGTCCCAGGACTGATATCAAAACGACGGTTAGCAATACTTACAACAGCTGCTGTGATGCGTTGTGTAGCTTAAATTAACAGGTAATGGAGGAATAAACACCTTGTCTTTGATACTTATCCCCACAAGTTATCCCATGTCGCACGGTCAATCCATCGTATGCAGATGTTCTTCTAAGTAATTACGAATCGCTGTGAGACAGTGAGGTGGAACTCTATCTTGGATGAAAATGAAGTATAAACTGTTTTCTTGGAGTTGAGACAGCAGCCATGTGCTAAACATGCTCCTCCAGTCACTGTGTTCTCATGAAAAAAGAAAAAGGCCTGCACACCTTCGTGCGGGAAGCAGCACAAAATAAGGTCAAGTTCAATTCAATTCCAACTCAGTAACCTACTGTCAGCAAAAATATGTCATGTGCTAGAGCGAGTGCAATCCATCTTATGTAATCCATATTATTAATCAGCGGTTACCACTGCATTTTGATGATCAACATCATCATTGCCAAACTCAATTTCTGTAAGCTTGTAAAGTGAATCATTTTCATGCTCAACTTTTTCCCGTGTGTTCTGTAGGTGTGTTCTGTAAACTGATGCAGTTGTATAGGTCTTTTATAATCACCCTGTATTATGGTATCTTTGTTAATTTTAAGTTGAATTTTGTTGCATAGTTATTTTTGTATTATAAACGTGGCTGTCAGTGAAGATGAGTGGAGCATAGTCAATGCCCCTGACATCGCAAAAGTGACGTCATGCACTGCTGTCGAAATCCATAGCTCGTTGGAGTATGACGTAGTATCGTTTAAAAGGACCTTGCAACTCAAGTTAATTAGCAGACATAATAATGCATGTGTTTATTGTTTTCTGAATTTCATATAAACAATGATAAGTTATACCATAGGTTGGCAAACCTTGCACCCTTTGCCGAGTGCGACCGCCCACTGGCTAATTAGTATGTACGCTGTACATGTATCATTGATTTAACTTAATTAAGTCTTTAGCGTGCTCGTTTTGAAAACACGTTCAGAGAAGTGTTTGTGAATGTTCCATGTTACACTAGTATAGACGCTGCTTTTCCACAAGCGATAAAAGAACTTCACAGCTAGCACACGTATTTACATTTTTATATCCCTCGACCAATAAACCCGAGAAAATTGGTGATTTTTGGTGAAATTCGATGAAAAAAACTGATGAATTTTCTTAAAAAAGATGCTTTCGCGAAAGTTGTCGTCCTAATTTAGCGGCGCGTCTCTGTAGGCGCGAGATTATAATATCCCATTATCATTTCGCTGAATAATTAAATGAAATTCTCGCTAATCTATAGGTCAGTCTTTATAAAATCTAATTAATTAAAGGCCCTCGTCGACTGCGTTGCAGATGACGCACCAACCGGTGGTAAATCTGGCAAGAATGGAAATGTTGGCAAACACATAATCCACTCGGCAAAGGGGCAAGGGGTCAAAGGGAGGGTGGAGGAACTGGCAAAATAAGGGCATCCTTTGCCTTTAATATACAAAATGAACGTATGAAGTGGAGGGAGGCAAATGGAAATTCACGGGGGACTTATAAGAGTTCACTTTATGCGTATAAAGTTGCTATAGTTACATATGCGAATTACAAGCCCAGCTTATGGGAAAAGAAATGTTTTAAAAGGGGGAGGCAGCGGAATTTAGAAAAATTCCCTAAACGACTCACTCATACATCAATCTGTCAGCATATGTCGAGCGTACAGGATGAGTGAAAGTTGTTCGGGCCATCACCATACGTGCATGCATGGATAAGAAAATGTGTTCCTATATATAACCATGTAACGATTTGTTTTACTTGAAATTTAACAATGCCAAGGTTTTAGAGCAAGGAGAAATAAGCTGAGAAGTCAATGGTTTGCACTTTTATCTTCTGCCTTGGTGTTGTTATTGAAGCTCTATAAATGTAGTTTCCATGCATCTCAGTATAATAATTTAGGATATTTTACGCTTGCGTGCAAAAAAACTGGCCCACCTAAAGGTATAAAAAATCTCGTTTTGTGAACAATTAAAGCCCTTTCAAATGCATTTAAATAGACTAAAATTCCGCTTGAATTTCGTTGATGAATAACTAAAAAATGTAATACTATACATTCACAACTATTATACAGTGTAAGCAATATCCGAATGCAGTTAGAATTGTATGCCAAATGTTTCTGGGTAGCATCGATAATGTTAATATTTTTTGGCGAATTCGCTTCAAGGCATTGTTGCGAATTACATATTAAAATAAATAATGATTCTAAAAAATCAAAACATTATTAAAATTTAATATTGTAAAAATCCATAAAATGGCTGATATACGCATGTACATGTATCTTAGCTTACCATATGTGTACAGTATTGTACAATGCAAGTACAGTACTTCATTATGCCTTTGTCGTGAACATGCAGATTCCGGATCTCGTATAATCTCTGTTGTGTTTCTTATTAAAACTTGATTTTGTTTCAAGTTCCAATTGCACACAGAGCGGAATTTGGCGCAATACCTCCAGAAGTCGCAATCTGTCCACGCCTCATTAAACGGGACTTTCTAAAGGTTTTCACAGGAAATCTATTTCTGGAAGTTGGCCAGAAGTACTACATGATCATACACATTATGCTAATCATTCCATGTAATTGAAGAAAGCCCGCAACTGCCAGAATTGCCGAAAAAAACCGAACAAGCAACACTCGTAGCCCACGCACTTAGGCCTGAAGATGCTCGCATCTATTTCTTCATCACCAATAAGAAAGCCATATTAGATTTTTCAGAGCTCTCATTTCCGGTTTGCAATTACTTATGTCTCATCATTTGTTCGTGACGCTAACAAAAAAGGGCCTGTCATACTGTGCTTCGCTGCAGTTTTACCACTTCAATATTCAGCACCCCTTTATTTATTATACCCAATTTAAATGAATGAAAAGGGCTTGAAAGCGCAATTTTGGCATACTCTCGGCTTCCACGCAAATTAGGTCGAAATGTCTGAATGTTCGGCTTTTTAGAATTTCATGTACTGCTATTGCAAATGGTTCGCTTTTCTTCTGCCCCTCCCAATCGGCGTAGTAGAATTAGGTCTACGCACATTTAATTCTGACGAGTTGATGGACTAGATTGTTAAAATATGCAAATTGTTTTGTTGTCGATAATGTGATTTGGTTATGGGTTTGGTAATAAGCTCCGCTACCAATTAAGTTATTGGTATAATTAGTTTGTTTCATATACAGTAATGTAATATTTTTGACCAATTGCCAAGCTTCTGAAAAGAAACACTGCACCGTAAAAATGGGGAATGTAATGTAAATTACAAATGAATATGTATTTGCTAATTAAACACATATTTCATTTTCTTAAACTTTTCCTCTAGTATTTATCGAAGAAGGTCAACTTAATAAGTCAGGAAAATGACATAGTAACTACTGTAGTCTGCTTATCTATTTATTTTTGTAAAGAATTGAACTGAACGCACTGATAATCTGACACTACTTTGTTTAATGCTAAATTAGCTGTTAAATGTAATTGCATAATCTCTTAATTGGCTAACAGTTAGAATTTCCAATTGATTAAAAAGCACCTTAGTTGCACCAGGAAATGATTTTGAACATAATCTTAATTATTTTGTTTTGATTTCTGTGGATTATTTAATCATGGTTCTCTTGAATATCAATATGTCTGTACAACATATTAAAATATTTTAAATCCACGCATAATATTCAGTCATGTTGGTTTCCATATCCCACTCACGTACATGGCACTGAGTAATTGCATGTTGGAACTCGATATTACTTAATCCTGTTTCACTTTAAAAATTAACTTTAACTGCCCGTTAAATATCGATTCAGTTATAAATTGTATTTAGTGGATATACACTTGACTGATTTCGAAATGAATGGCTTTTTAAACGACACGTCGGTCTTAAACTGAATTTCGCCAATTCGAAGTTGGGCAATCTCTTCTTACATCTAAACCATGCTATTTGCCTGCATTCAGGGGTTTGTTGAAGTTGATTTTTTATCAATTTATTTCTTGCCATTGGTTTGCTCCTGATAGCAATTATTATTGCAGCATGGCTATGAGAAGCGTGAAAAGAATACTCATATTGCCGTCGCACGCTTCGCGATTGGCTGTAATCCGAGCGAATGACAGACACCCTGGCGGCGCTATTTGTTAACCAAAAAGAAAGGTATTTATTGCGCTTGAAGTACATGTACACTATACCAATCAAAGCTCTATTTTCCTGATCGTGCATGGTGCAACGTTTATGCCGCCAGTACTTTCAATCGCGAGCTTTTGACCCAATAACTCGAGGTTTCTTTGTTTATGGGCCTGTACTTTACAGAAATGTGAGCATTTCTGTCAGAATAAATGCCTAAAAATTGCGTAGGAACGCTCCAACTCAGGTAATAAAACACGAAGAGTTGGTAGCGATACCCCGAATGCTGTTGTTATTGATAGCTGAGCTTGATGCGTATAATTTCCGGTGGAGTCGCTGTACGTGGCACTTAGAAGGCTGATAAATGAGCCAGTGACGTTGAAGAAATAAGTGAAAATTGTCGGCCTCGACCTAAGCCCTCAGTCAGCTATATTTTTTTTTGGTTAGCAATATTCGTCTAAGTGAAACTAACTTTGAATTCGAACCCAACATATTTTGCCTGGAAGTGATGGAGAAAATGAGATGATTTTCGCTGTTGGCATCGATTTCACGTCGTTTTTGCCATGCTGGCTTTCGAATTGATTTTTGAGGCAATTAAATCGAGGAATTTTCTTTGTTACTCTTTGCTTAGCGTACATGTTATGAATCGCTGTTGCGCGCAACTAGTCTCATAAGGTACAACGCATCAGTATTCCTTAATTTGTCGATGAAAAGAAATATGTTCAAGTAACCAGAATAAATTCAATTAATATAGTATGATCAAATGTGACAAAATTGCCACCTAAGATATGATATCCCAAATCTTCCTGTCACATTGATTAAAAAATGACCAAAGTGATCGTCCATAAAGTACGTCCTGGTGCCGCCGTCTGGATCCCTCACTTACTGGATATATTAAGGGGACGTCCGTGGTAGAAGGGAGTGCGCACAAAAATTGGACAATTATGAACTAGAAGGGAGGATATGGTTCAGCGACGTCTATAGCGTCTATTGAGCTTTAGTATTTTAACACGGGTGGAAAAATTAAATATGGCCATATATGGGCATTTATCACATATTCCATAAATAGTCACAAATGGACTTGTTATTGCCTAATATGTCCATCTATATATAACCACATATTGTCCATAGAATGTATGCATATATACGTTCACATATCCACATAGTTTTTAACATTTTTGCATATAATACATTTGCTTAATGTAAGGGACTGAGCAGTAGTGAGATTGTCTTCAGTAGTTAATCAAATATTTTCCATGTATGACCAGCATATGGCTTTATCTAAACTAGCTATGTATTGCATGACAATCCAATATTAGGCCATATATTGGCTCATACAACTTCATACAGTGCAGCATATGGTCATATTCAACTTTTCCACCCGGGATATGTCCTTTCTTAGAGTCATGGCTGATTTAGAAATTACCCCTAGAATAGTGTCCAACTAGGTAGCATATTCAGTACGTATACACAGCAATAGGACGTCCAGTGGAGGGAGAGAAGGATTGCCCCTTGATGGACATGCATGGACCAACATTACGGAAAGGGAAGAGGTCCAATTTCAGATTCACCTCTTTGATTCGGGACCTGTTTCCCATCGGCGGTGGTCGGCCATCTTGGTGTCGTTATCGGCTCCGGGCGGCGTAAAATGCGGTCAGCGCCGCAACCGATGCTATCTCGGCGGCCATTTTTGATGGCGACGTACGTTGCTATCGAACATGGATTTTTGCCAATTTAATGCTTATTTCATGTTCATATATTCGAGCGAGGGAAAGTGGCGCCAATAATGATAAATGAACGGGACTTGAGCCTCATCCTGCAGCGTGAATCCCGGGCTTAGTCACACGTCGCATTTGGGACGGATGATGAAGAGGGGGTTAAAAAAGGAGGCGAGCAGAAGCGCCGTTCAAAATATGAACAGACATGATTTGGCCGTAGTAATGTTTGCAACAATAGATTAGCAGACACGGGGGTAATAGGATGGGGGAAATGGGCATATGGGGAAAAGCATGCAGGGGGGAAAGGGGGGTAAGGGGGGGACCTAATCTGGAGTGAGAGAGAAAGAGCTAGAGCGAAGCGCAACTATGGGGGAAAATGGACCATTGTGCTTATATTACACAATCAATTTCCCAATTATGAATGCTGTGACATATGAGGGCCTATGAACTGGGAGGACGAGGGGAAATATTAAAGGGGGAGGCTTAATAGAAGCGTCAATGCGCTTCCCCCCCTGAATATTAAGGGAATATAACAAGTTCAATAAGCGAGCATGGTAAGGTCGTGACATTTTAAATAGGGTAATTAACAAGAACAGAAGCTGGGGTCGCGCCCGAGGCTCGGCAAATAAATCGGTCTTGCTATAAACAGATTTGATTATGATGGAACAGGGCTGCGAATTGCGTAATACGACGCAGATCTAGGAGCCCGTGGCTGCTGCTTTTCGTGATAACA
>JAQIXS010005012.1:0-13612 GCA_034700785.1 Rossiulus vilnensis
GGGGCCCCTAGAACCCAGGGGCCCCGGGTATTTTCCCCATAAACCCCCCCCCCCCTCTTGTCGGGCCTGACTGCAATGCTTACATGCAGTACGAGTCTTGAAATCACTTCTACTTGTTAATGTAGTTAAGAGTTATCATGTAATGCATTAAAGCACATTACATGAACGCCACAGTTTTATCCATATATCGACTAGCAATTCTGGAGAAGTTGGCAAAGCTCCGGAAACAATTTCCACATTTAACAACACCAGTCTGGGGAATCAGTTCATCTACAGTGGCTCATGCATGAATGCCTAGCAACCTGTTTCAACACCATGCATCTATAGCCATGCAGTCTGATGGCGGAAAGTGATAAAATGAATCGCTTCAGTCAGCATCAAGCTAGGTCATAATTAACGAACATAAATACCGGTAACAGGCAATCAATTTTATTGCACAAATATTTTACACACATGCATGTGTATCTTCAAGGTGCAAAAGGACGCATATCATTAGCGAAGGAGTTTCTCAAAATTGCATTTTCCAAAATTAATGATTTGTAATAGGTTTACACAGTTTTAGTGAAACAAAAAACCCTGACTTGAGCAGGATTTATAAGTAAAAATATTAATTTTTCCCATACCGGTATGGTATCCCCACAATCAATAATAAGCGAAAAGACTACACAACTTGCTTAGAAATACTATTAATCAAGGGCATACCGTAGGCGATTTTTATTTAAAAAAACCGACACTTCCATAACTGATATGCGGAGTACATCCTGGATTTAAATTTGCCAGGTTCTGTGTGAACCCCGATTTTACTACAGGAATCTTGAACTGTTATTGAGGCAGTAGACAGGTGCCTTATTTCCACTTCGCCAGCAGAGCAGATCAAATCAAATGATAGCATGCCGATAAGAAATCAACAAGAGATATTTGGATAAAGCAATTACAGTATTTGCCAATACATGAACAGACGCGATATCAAATAGCAATTTGAGCGAAAGAAGGTGGTTTGCAAAGGCTTTGGACGTTCATTTTGACACCTCCCACCCCCCAACCTCTTCAATGCCATTAATGCTCATAATGACACACACTTAATGGTAATCCTGGCAACAAAAGAGCACGCTTACAAAGCTGCTGAAATTATTTCCGGATAAAGCTTTCAACGAATAATTAAATATTTTTTTTCAGAAATGCTCTCCACACACAAAACTGTCAAATTGTTGCTTTGAGAAAGAAGCCACGATTTTTCTTTTTTCTTCTTCACAGAAACAGCAAGGACTGGATGATGCCGAACAGGTAAACTGCTTGCGTGACTTAAAGCCTCTCTTTTCTTTCCAATATAAAGGGTGTCAATAATTACACGTATTTTTTCAAGAAACATGAGACCTGCGTTTTTACGCTCGATTTCATCGGTCTTTTACATGTAACCAGTTTAGGGGACGAACCCTCAGCAAAAATTGCCACGAACTTTTCGTTTTTCGACTTCTCAAATTGTTTTAAACTGCTAAGTGTAAAGCTTGTGGCTTCTATGCCAACGATGCCTTTAGGCAAGGCGCACTAAGGAGAGGCGCAGTTTCAGAATCTGAAAAGCGCACGTGCAATTCTCCCAACCCATCATTCAAAAGCAAATGAATAAGTGACATAGGATATAGACATACATTCACAAAGCAAGACTTGTTGAAAACGCTTGCACTATTCCAATATCAGAGCCTTTCCAAAGCAAAACGGACAATGTATACGTTTTTTAGACATAAACAACACATTTTTAAAACAATATGAAAATTGGTGGCAAAGTAGATAATCGTTCGTTCTGTAACTTATACAACCATAAGCTGTCTATTTTTGCTTTTAAAGTCAAAGGCTATTGTTTACAAAATCATTCACACTATCTAGAAATCTCCATAACACGGACTAACATCAGTTTAGCGCGAGTGCATGGTGCTTATTATAAATTATTATTAGCGATCAAATCGCTCTGGTGCCTACACTGGGCACAACACAATGACAGGATAAAAAAAACCATGACCATTTCTTATCGCTCATCCTGTTAACGATCTAATCGCACTAAGTTTAGCCTTACGGCTCGAGATAAGGAAGAACCACTTGTCACACACATTTTCTATGATTTATCATCGCTCAGCAAAGCTTCCATTCCTCAAAACTGCACAAAAACGAACCTTTCAACATCCATCACTTTTGGTTGCGTGATTTGCACGCAACTAGAGGCTGATGGTAATTAGTTTTGGATTGGTTTTGATGGACGTTTTCAGAGCGGTAGTTTCGAATCAAAAAGGCAGTCCGTGCAATCCCAGTCGTGCTGAGAGATTTACAGAATCGCAAACCAGCTCAATGAAATTACATCGAAGGTGACGATGCAAATTGATACTTGTTACACATTTTGCAGTCACACCTTCCACACTCACTTGTCTTTAATAAAAGCCTAGCAGCTAGCGCAAGTGTTTATGATACAAATGGTGTTGTAAGAATCCAGTTTCGTTACCCCACGCTTGATGTCGTAGCAATAACATTAACCGTTGTTCTACCAGCTCTACAGGTTACTACTCTCCAGATGCTAAGAACTTGCCTCACGCTTGCTAGTGCAGCATGTTCTCCAGCAAAATTAGAAGTGAAATCAGCGCATCCGTTCAGTGCGTGTTCTGGAGCTGAATTAATTTTGAGTAGGTGGGACTGCAACGAGGAAATTTTGAATAGGGAGGTTGTTTTGCTCCTTTGTATCCCCCCTCCTAGTAGAGGCATCATCAATATATGTTATAACGCCTCTAGATGACTATCAAATGACAAATGGTATCCACTGGACCAGTGTAGCAAAATGCAGCTACGATCGTTTGGCGCCGGTTTCGCTTATGCTAAATCATGAGTTTCTCATCGTTTCGATCGGCATTCGCTTTTTTTTTTCATGTTTGACACGAAAATATTTACTTGTGTCGGAAATATTAATTATTTACGTGGATAATCGGCCTACGTCTTAATTGGAGTGCAGCATTTATTGATCAACATCACCAACACAGGAATAACAACCGTGGTAAAAATTGGATGTTGTCGAATATTAACGTGGTATAACCCTAGCCTTAGGGGTGTATAATCAAAGGCTTATTTCATCGCCACAGGGATTTCAAACGGCCAATTCCATCTGGGCCTACCGCAAGCCTAGTGGGTGGAACAGTTTCTCCACTTCCCTGTCCATTATACTTTGCAGGTGGCGCTTCGAAATGCCCACGGCCGCTACCAGGCCAGGGTGAGAGGGTAGCCGTCCACTTTCCTTACAATTTTCTTTTTTTTCTCCAGCACCGGTAGTTCATCGGGGGAATCCCACACACAAGCAAATGGTTTTATCAGACCGGTTTTAAATGGACTGGAACCCCTCCAGGTAGCCAGTGAGAAAGATAGCAACTAGCGGGCTACGCTTTTTTTTAGCCCAGCGTTGACATTTCAAAGAGACCCACACCTCTTGGAAGCACACACCAAATACGAGGAAAAAAGGGGCCCTGAGCGGTGTCCTAAATAAGGGGAGGGATGAGGGGGGCAGGGGGTAACTGAACTTAAGAATAATACAGCCAGTTTTGTAGGACACGCGCTTTATTTTCAATTTTTAAAGGCTTCATCTGTTCTCTTATGTGTACATTACCTCCTGACGCACAACAGTACATCTAAACAAAACCAATGTTCTTGTTGATCAACAACACCAACACAGGAATAACTGAACACTCAGCTGACGTCACGACAGAGCGAACAAAACTTCACGTCCAGATTAGAAATTGACCTAATGAAATAGTCGGTAGGTCTGCGTAATAACTGTGATAAGAATTGGAATTGGATGTTAAAACAAGTCAGGTGAGGAAAAACTGAAAAATCCAAACGCCAATTTCCACTTCTTAGATTTCAGACAATTTTAAACATCAAAATTTCTTGAAATTGTCCAATCACAGCTACACTGAAATCACTAGTAGCTAAACAATCTTTCATCTTTAAACTATACGATTCAATGTTGGAGATGTAAGAGCGTACATCATGCATTAAAACATAACTTAATCAAGCTCCGAATTGAGAATAACTGGCCTTCATCCGCTAATAGGGTCCAGCAGCAGCGGTAGAGAGGGATTGAAAACGAAGGAAATGATGCAACAATGAAATATTGTAAATTAATTGGCTGATCAATTATACAGTGCACTTTTAATCTGACAGGCAAATTTGTTTCAGACCTCTAACCGTAGAGATACACACTGCAGTCACTAAACAGGTGAAGAATGGTGCACATGTCCAGAGAAAAAAGTGATAACAACAACAGCTGATAGTTGTTTATTGGAGTCTTTAAATTGTCCACTTGTACAGTGCGTATATTGGTTTCGACGACACTGAAAATGATGTCACACCAGTAAGGCAGGACAACCAATTAACATTATCGTCAATTCAATATAGGCCTACATACATTTACATTCAGTATTTCTACAACAGCATTGTTAAACGTTTCTAGCAGATTCCAACAGAGGGAACGTAAATCTACTCATATTCGGCTGGCCTTTAATAAACACGTATTTGGACGTGGGTGGAAATTCAAAATAAACTTAATCTTGTTTCTCACCCCTCGCTTCGCACCGCAAGACTTTAGCGCCCGCTTAGGAATTTTACCAAGCAACTAATTGGCAGAGAAATTCAGAAAAGACTTTTTTCGATTACATCCATATTACGCATCAATGGAGACCGGTAGACTAGGTGCACATTACACTGTGATAGAATATGCTTACTGTGTATGAAACATGCAATCGCACTGCCTAATCACCGTCTAAATATGCATAATAACCAATGAAACTAAGAAAGCGCAAATACAGAGATTACGGAGGTCGCCAGTTTACTGTTGGTATTCACCAAGTGAGAATATCGCGTTATCGTAACCAACCAAATTTTATTTTCGGTATCTAGGCCTACATAAAGTAAGAGAAGTAAATCTAAACAGCAAGACAAAAGTCAACTTTATCACTGAGCTTCCTTATCAAGAATTGCCTCGTTGACATATTAATCATACATTCCACTAAGAGTTCTCTTTAAAACAGTCCTTAAACAGATTTTTGCGAGTGTTTGTCGATGATGACAATGTTATATTTTTAGCAGAAGAACTCAGCGCCACCTGTATCAAAATTTGCGCTCAAAAATTAGTAACTTCCAGTATCATGGCACGAAAAGCCTTGATAATTGAGCAGCCTTGAACAAATCACTAAAGAAACTTGACCAAGCCGGGTAAAACCAAGTGCACTATAAATTCGTCGTATAATCTTTCGCCGAAATCAGACTTTAATTTCTCAGATCGCCGTTCATGGTGCGAATGAGTTGATCACATCCTGGTACTCCTTTAAAACGCAGAGCATCAAATCGGGCCAATGTACTCTGTGTGCCACTCTGCAAGTAGCAACCTCATGCATGATTTTTAGAGCCCCCAACACACTGTCGGGGTTTTATTAACTCCCTTCTTTCCTGCATTTGCGGTTAGAAAACAAACTGCCAAACTGCTATCTATCAAGCGCTAGAAAAGTTCAACCAACAACGTTTACGTTCTACTACTTTTATGCACAACTGTTGAAAGTGAAGCCTTTCAGCTTGGCCTAACTGACGCCAGAAACATAATATACAAGTACAGTAAAACGGTGGCGTCAGAGCACAGCTCAACCCCCAACAAAAAAAAGTGTCAAGGTCGTAACGGGCTGCTCTCGCAGGCATGCCAAGGAAAAAGTGCAGCAAATAAACACGTCGGTAAACAAAACTATCCAAGTAGGCCTACACATGGCACGTGGGACAGACCATCACTCGCATTTACACCCAGGCTTTCATCTGCAGAGAAGACTATTTTAGCTGCTTTTCGGTGAAGATCATAAATAAAAAGAGCATTGCCAACATTTCGGGTGAACTGCAATCATAGTGGGCTACTGGGTATTAATTCGAAGGGGAAGATGAAGAAATGGGCAACTTTGTACTAATGTGCAACTTCTTCCATTCTTGAGATCCCACTATGTTGT
This sequence comes from Rossiulus vilnensis, assembly GCA_034700785.1. NCBI lineage: Eukaryota > Metazoa > Arthropoda > Diplopoda > Julida > Julidae > Rossiulus > Rossiulus vilnensis. The sequence goes on from JAQIXS010005012.1 coordinate 6,015, forward strand.
CCACTAATGTTGTGATTTTCCATAATTAATACCAAAGTACCCTACGTAGCCTACATATAGGCCTTAAAACATGGCGACAAGAGGCTGACTCCGCGATCCAAATACCATTCCTAAGTTTAATGTTTCTAAGGTCTGTAGATTTTATTTCCCCATGGCTTTGATTTAGTACACTGGTGAATAAGAACTTTTGCAATGCTACTGAACTTTAACATTCAGTTTTTTCTGCAATATTTTTTTTGAAATAGTCTCCTATTAAACGCTTGTTCCCGTGACACTTTGGTGTTGTCTCCAAGTGCTCATAGTTACAAACTGCAACAAATTGTCGACATGCATAAAATAACTCCAACGCCAAATATGCTATGATCATTTACGGCACCAACGAGATAAATGGAAGTGACAACAGCAGTATAAGGAATTTCAAAGGTTTTTTATAGACTTCCATTATACATAGGTCTAGTGCTGTCATTTCGTCCCCAGGTTGGACTGCCTTTACAAGAGTCTCCATTCTACCTTTGAACACTAATCCTTTGGAGTATTAAGTAGAGATGTATAACGAGGAATGTCAAAATGAAGAAAATGAAGAAACAAAATTCAAACAATAGCCACCACGCATGACATTTCCACACACGTGCTTTACAATCTTTAACTTTTGAACTCTATCACGCAAAATAATGTTCGGTGGTGCAATCTTACCTAAATGTGGCTGTTTCTTCTCTGGCAGTGGCTTGGCTTCTTGTTTGGCAATTGCGGCAGGGGGCGGGTTTCTGTTCATAGTCCAAGGATTAACTTTGGGAACGGGGGCTTCGATGAACTCATATTTCTCTGGGGCCTCGGCGCCCTCATTATCCTGATCCTCTCCCCTGGAATTGGTCAAGCAATGGTTGCCGTTGTGCTGCGGGGCTAATTGGTCCGATTTTGGGACTTGTTTGGGAGTAGGCACGAGGTCACACTTGCCATTGCTAGGGGGGACACCGTTAGGCCGACTATTTATAGGCGGTGACGAATCCAGCTCGGGAATATTCGTATTTTGGTTTTCTTTGTTTTCTTTCGATGATTTTTGATTGGCGACGGCCTGGGCGTACGACGAATTGTTGTTGCCTGTCTTGTGTTGCTGATGTTGCATGACATCGGCAGCCCCTTCACCCTTGGCAGAGCCCTGCGTCGCCATCTTGCAAAGCCACAGTTGGGACGTGACAATACCAAATGCGGGTTTAAGGCACTCCACAGTGTCTGACGCGGATCGTTGAGACCCCGGGTCGGTTCGGCTATTTTCCGCCTAGTAGTCTCGATACAATGCGCGATTCGGAGATAAAAACCTAGCTGAGGTTGAGCTCAAATATTGCAAAGTTTTCAATGTAAAAACGCGTGGTTAGACGGCATGGTGAGAGCCCTCGGGGAGACGTCGGAATCGAAACCACCGGGTTTCACGTTAACTTAAACGATTTCGATCGCTGCACTAATTTCCGCGAAAGCACGATTAAATAGTCAATAAGAGTACTTTACGCCTTTTCCGAAACTTTCGTTCAGATGTTCGCCCAATTCGCGGAAATGATCGCCACAAGAGAATTCTGGAAGACCGCGTGCACGCGATGGGAACACAATCCCCCAACTTCAAAGCGACTACGAAGCCTGCGCGATGCCACCCCGTAAACAGTTCAAATCGCTATGAAATACACTTGTCCTTTTTAACACAGGTCACTACTACATACAGTTATTCCGAGCACGAGCGAAGACATTTCTTCGAATCCGTTCAACTAAACTTGAAAGGGTTTTCCAAAGTTGAGATCCAACACTGCAGAATCGTCACGCACATGCCGCCATGAACATGGATGACCATTCGGAGACTACGCCAAAGCGCATGTGCAGATCCTCGAGTACTCGTAGCGCCCCTTACGGCTTACAAGAGGAAGCAAGGTAGATTCAAATAAAAGCGCTTCAGTTTAAGTAGGGTGCAACCATTACAGGGTGTCTAGTAAAATGTCAAGGTATGATGATTCATACATTTGGCAGTTTTATAAAAATACATCCGTGTGCATAAAATCGCGGCATTGGCTGGAAAATAATTGCTGAAAACGTCATCTCCATACAGCACCCTTATCTAATTAGTGAAAATAAGAGAAATTGATTTTGCCCAAATATATGTAGGCCTGCTTCCCCACTGGTCTAATAAATCAAATCAAGCTGCTGCACCCGTTTTATACACGTCCTCGCAACTAATGGGACTGCAGGAATAACTTGCATTTAAAGAAATTTTGCTAAGTTACATATAATTGGCATTCTTGAAAAACGTAAAATTCATATTTATCAGTACTAAATTATATTTATTTTATAATTAACTGAGGTCCTAGCATGCATACATGGTATTTATAGCATTACATCCAGGAATAAGAAATACCATTTAACCCAATACATGCAAAAATCACACAGGTAGGCCTACAGAAATATGCTAATTTCAATATTGACTTTAATTATCTTTAAAATAACAAATCGCATATACAAAGCTACTTAAAGAAAGCTAATTCTTTAAAAATTATTAATGTGTAAATTTATCAGAAACAATTTGTACCTATACAGACAATTTTTCAACTACTAGTAGGCCTAGGAGTTCAATTCTTCTCTTGGTAATACTTGGTAATTAGCCGGTCAAATGCATCAATGATAGCTTTCCTAGAACAAATTTAAAATTGGAAATTAATACAACTCGATATCATGTTTATCTAACGACAAATTTGTTTTAAAATTATAAAATCAATTATTTTGTTCATTTTCAGCAACAATCATGAAGTAGGCCTATACCATCTGGAATTTGAATATACATGTACACGTACAAACACTTGTAAAATTTACAAAAGCAAAATAATTTTTAGGCGACTAAAAACCTGGCATTGGCAGTTGCCTAATAATGATTTTTTATACTTTGTTTCATTTATTTGGAATAATGTAGCTATGAGTTTGCCATCCTTTAGAATAATCCAACTTACCGGAAGACACTTTGTTTAAACAGAAAGGCAGCGATGTGTCCGGCATCAATGTATCTAACTTCAGCACCAGGCCAGATTTCTGTGAGATCTTCAATGCCTTCCCGCAAGACGTACGCATCCTCCTTGGCCACCACTATGATAATGAGGCTTGGGTCAACAGGCAAAGAGAAACTAGCTAAATGAGTGAACTCATCCATGATGCCCCGCATGAACTGCAATGCTGCTTTGTACGATTCATTCTTCTTTGTCAACTTAGCCAATGCACTTGTTACCACTCGAGTAGAAGGCTTTGCTTCCAGGATTGTGTTTTCTTCAACAGAATTCATTGCAAGCACGTTGTTTAACTCGGATTTGGTAGATGGATTTGCACAGTGCATTTTGAGCAGCTCATTGTTATTGATTTTGCTGGTGACTTTCCCTGCCTGTTCCTTCTCCTTTTCTATCCTCTGGCATTCTTGTAACGAAGCAATACGATCCATACTCTCTCTATAATTGCTCACAAGATGTTGCCCAGCTTCAAATGCTGTGTCCTAGACGAAAGCATGCAGAAAATGGCGAATTCACAATACAATGTAATTAGAAAACCTTCAAGGCAATTATAGATTTCAGACACATCTATTGCCTAATTTTAATTTAATAACAACATTTCAAGGGGCATGTTAATAATTAATTCCCAATGTTTCCCACTTACATTTTTAAGGTTGTTAATCATATTTTTCAACTCCTCCCTATAAACACAATCGGAAATATACTGATTTTCCAATAGGTGCCATGGGATAGCACCACTCATGACTCCCTAAATAGAAGGTATGCAGAAACTGGTTAAGAATCACGGGGATTTTCAAAGTTAAACAGCCTTAATTTGAGAACAAAGTTTTATACCTGGGTAAATACACATGATGCAGTTGTCCACGATAAGCATGGCACAAGGGCGATGGGATGTGGCCACACACTGGCAGCAATCGATGCCATCTGATAAATGTAAAACAGATGCTTTTTCCTGACCAATACATACAACAATACATTTAAACACATTACAACAAACGCCCTTTACATGGCCTCCCATGGATATTCCTGTGACCCCAAGTGGACCGAGGCCTTGACGTTCACACCAATGGAACAGAACGGTAGATTCGAATGCCAGACATCCGCCCATGACAAAAATGTCCGACACATTGTGAAGACTAGAGCGTCTAAAAAAATCCAGTTAAAGTAGATAAATATAGACTTGAAATAGTTGAAAACTATAATCAAAACAAATATTTTTCTACTCACACTTGATCTTTCGGTTTTCTTAATCCATGTGAAAACCACTAAGGATCAATAACATGCTCAGTAATAATGGAAATTTTAAAAAATCGAAACATAAAGATTTATTCAAATAGCAAGGATATAAAAAGGATTTTCTAAGATGATAGAACCAATTCCAGCTTCTTTGAGCAATGGTTTTGCTAAAAGTGTTCTTCTTCTCCAATAATACTACAATTAATAACAATGAATCATTACAAGGATTAGTACCAGATTAAAAGTTGTCAACATTTTTGAGGAAATCATTAAACGAAGGGGCAAATTTGGTCTCACGTGATCTCCAGTCCCTGCAAGATGCAAACACATTGGTTTCAGCTGAGATTTCCATTGCTTTGGAAACAACACTTGGAAGTATGCAGTCTGGCACTCTTTGGGAACCACTTCTGGCAGGTAGTCGGCAAATGGGCTTTTGAAATGACCTTCTAAGACCACACAATCAGAATGATTTTCCTCCTAACAATGAATAAAATAGCGAATTATTAAGTTAGTAAAACATAATATAATGCAACAGTTGATAATCTTCATCCTAAAAGGATTCTGTACATCAGATATTAGAAGTAGTGTAAATCATAACTGCTAAAAAATGGAATTAGGAATTTTAAAACTTGACTAATTTTATTGACAAATACAAAAATCTAAAAGCAATTGCATGTTCCATTAAATCACTTTCGCTTTCAAGACCAAATAAATTACATTACAAAAATTTCACGCATAAAAGCATTTATGTTCATTTACCTGAAAGGGATAATGGTGTTGCAATTAAATAAATTAAGATAAATAATCTCGCCTCGTGAAAAGCAAATAGCATTTCACTGGTTAAAAACCCATTCCACATAACAGGACTGCCGCTTAAAATATTTCAAAGCATGCAATTTCAACAATCTTCAATTCAGATTAAGCTAAATTAGGTTGTAACGAATTAAGGTGCGACTTTCCACACCAATCATACTTTATCAATGATAACAGGATAATTCCGTGGGACATATGAATGGCACTTCTCTCTATCGAGAACTACATGACGAAATTCTATTAACCTGCAAATTAGACGATAAATGCTCATCAACACATCAAATAATTGATCTTAATCGAAACGCTCTGCTAGATACTAAATACTACAAAATACTAGCAATGGCATACGTACCTCTTAATATTTTCAGGATTTCCCCAACCCTTGGTGAAGTATTTCGACAGCAAAATTCCCCGGTATATTTGGTCAAACCTGCTCATTCCGAATCTTTACGCATTTCTGATGATGATAATGCATTAACATAAAAAATTACTCTTCTGACTGGCACGCAGAATCCGTCAAATTGTTATCACAAATTTAGAACAATTTGACATCTTAATGTGATTTCCAGCATGGAACTTTGCAGGGATATTAATTGCATTCTTCGAAGAGAAAATACTTATTTCCACTGTTGCTTAGCAGTTATATTAATGCCTATTATGCTGCCACATTAGCAAGCAAGAGTTCTCAGCTTTTTAGCAACATCTTTCTGACAATTAAGTAAAAATGCACAACACATTTTTATTTACAGAATGTTTACAAAGGTGTAAGTGAGAACTGCATTCTTTAGACGTTTGTTCATTTACACATTGGTGTGAGATGTCAGATCCAGGTGGCAGCAACATAGACATTACCATAAGATGAGAGAAAAAAAAGCATGCTTCTCTGCAAAGCTCCAGGTAGGAAAATCTCTCCTGTGGGATGCTAAAGGAGAAAATTACAAATATGAGCAAACTGAAAAAAGAATCCTTCTGAAATTCCTTTACAAACTCCTTAACATTAGCAGCTGAATTGACTAAATTAAGGTCGAAAGTAATATGGAAATAATTTGTATTCTGCTTTTTCGTAGTATATAACACTATACAAAACTGAACCTCATATATTTACAGCTGGTGTTAACTTGTTTTGGAGTCGTTCTTGCTCAGAGGAGCCCACATCTCTTTATCAGTAAACATTTCAGCCCTATCATGGGACATGTCACAAAAATGTAACATATATGTTTCAATCATTACCGGTATATATGTAGCTAGTCCACATCCTTGCTAATTCTATTAGTCAACGGACTCGCTATTTAGTAAACAATATACTTTAACAATACCCTTAAAAATATTAATTTATGCAAAAAAAATTGTTTGTTTGTTTTGAAATGTTTAAAAAGTTGGGACCATTCTAGCATTCTCGCTTAAATAGGTATCGTACTGCTTCTTGGATAGTGGACGACGGAGCATATATAGTGAAAATGTCATTTCGTTTATCTGACCGTATTATGCAAAGCTTCTAAAGGATATAAAAATTAAACTGTCATAAGGTGAATGACAGTGTAAACTGTCAACATCGTAGTTAATGACATTGCTACGTGCAAAACGCATTTTATTCGATGTTGATCGACAGATAAATGCACGGAGAAAGCAATCAACAATTATCAACCTGCGCACTAAATGTCCATGGCTTTTCTCAGCACCACAGATCAAAACCCCACTTAGCAATAAACGCGATATATTTATTCGGGGCACTTTACCTAGACAAAAGACGCCTTCATAATTTTCGCAAAATTCTCGAGCAACTTCAGTAAAGTACCAGCAATCAGCATGACAAGATACTGGCCATTCAAGGCCACGGTCCAGAGCCCACAAACGTTGCGTTGCCTGAAGCGTCATATCAACGCTTCGTCTGCTACCAGGAGACTGTGGTTCACGCACTTGGTGAATTTATCGCAATTTTGAAAACTAATTTGAAAAAGTTGAGGATAATGTCAGCGTCGCATTTTGACGAGAAAAGTGGAGTAGTGGTCTCTCCGACGTCATGGGGTCGATGGTATCAAACGGTACAAGAAGTTACTATTGAAGTGGACTTGATTCCAGGAACGAGGGCTAAGGAAATCAAAGTAGAAATCAAACCAAAACATATTAACTGCCAAGTAAAACAGCAAGTGGTTTTTGAGGTAAACGGTTTTATTAATTTAGCAGATGGATTATGAAGTTATTGCATTTTTGAGTTATGTCATATAACATGTGCGATATTGGTGGGAAAAATAATCTAAGGGGACACTCATAAATGCTTGTCTACGCAAATTGCCTCCATGAGTTGTGGTTAGTGCATTAGGGTTGCCCATAAATGACGCGATCATGTCAGGTGATGGCGTTTATCAACTGATATTGGGGAGTCTGCTAATTGATAAGGTTAGGAATAAAAAAAATCGCGCTTATAGAAGTTACGGATTGGCTAAATACAGTCGAACCTCGATAACTCGACTTCCTATAAATCGAATAATACGCTAACTCGAACTTTTAATCAAGTCCCGA
>JAQIXS010005013.1:0-13603 GCA_034700785.1 Rossiulus vilnensis
CAATACTTTCAATGACGGGCAGAAGTTAAGAAAAATTCTGTGGTGCGGTGTAGTGGGGGTAAAAAAGAAAAAATGACGAAAATGTCCATTTCATTCGAAGTGATCCCCGGAGAAACTGACCTGTGTAGTAAGGGTCGAGGCAGTTGTGACGGACAGTGTGTTGGCCGAGGAGATGCTGTCAGTCTCGGGAGGGGGAGAAGTGTCGTCACACAATGCATGGCTACGCTGGAGTAGCTTCACTTTGGGGTTTGACTGCACCACCATAGGGACACCGTGACAAAGGGGGGACAGAAGAAGCAAGAAAGAGAGACGAAAAAATGGTAGAGGCCCACACCATGGAATTCATTAACACACGTACAATGTGTCGATATGTTCAGCCCAAATGCATTAAGTATAACACATTGTGTCATGAGCATTACTGGTTTGCAACTATGTACTTCACTGAATGATTGCATAATGTAAAGAGTCTGACATGCCATAACTTGTACCCAAAGGATGCTTTAGCCTAATAACCACAATTATCATAAAACAGTGCCCTATTATTCCTAACAATCTTTGAACACTTAAATTCTGATGTTGGAGCAAAAGCAGGGAAAAGGTGTTTGAAATGACCATATTCAGGTAGGTGAACTAAATTTGGCATACAGTCACAGCTTTTGCAAGATGCTGACCAATGCAGAACTCGGTTCAATGTGTGAACCGACGATTGAAAGGCAAGCACATTCTATGTTCAATTAAGTATATGTACTGTGTATGTCCTGGAAGAACCTAGCTGAGGTCAATATAATAGACTTCCCCATCTCAATTTAAGTCAAATACAGGTATCCGTACCTAGATGGGACGAGTTTCTGTGACAACTAAAATATGCAGATTATTTTGACAAGTATGATAGTTCAAATCTGAATATGTAGTGTTTAAGAATGTAGGACATTTTGTAACATGCCAGCGATTAGTGCTATGTAACTGTTATCATATGAAGTTCTGGTCACCTGCAGAATTTTTCAAGTGCTTATCTTGATATGGTATATTGAAGGCCTCTAAAGTAACGTCACTAATAGGCGTTTACATATGCCAAAAATTCATATTGGGGCATGCAAAAACTTGCATAAATTTATAGTAGGCGATAAAATAGAAACATCAATTGGATTTCATTGGCGTAATTAAATGCTTGCATTCCATTTCCGTACCCTAGTTTTATAAAATTCAAGGTAAGCTACTGGGTTCCTTAAATGCATACCTGCAATGCTAACATTTTTCAAAGTTATATTTACTTGTATGTATGGGAGGTAAATGTTGACAAATCCAAATGTTGATATAATTCTGATGAATCACTCACTCAGAGCAAGGTCACAATTCTTTCCTATATCATTTTTTTCTTTGCAAAACATACAGTGCAAAAGCGACTCTTGGGTGTTAGGACATTTCCTGACACAAACTAAATTCAGTTCATTTGCACGAAAAAAAACCACGTATATTTTGAAAGCTGGGGCGTGCAGAGCTTGTCTGAGGCTTGGGGCAAAATCCTCTTTTTAGAAACCCCTCCTTAAATTAACATATTACCTTTAACATTAACGTCAACTCAGATTAAAAAACTTATTGAAATCGACGTTATTTGAGTACGTTAATGTTAACAGATCGTTACATGACAGTTTTTTGAAGTTTTTTTAATTTAAAGGGAACGTAAAAGGGACTAAAAGACAAAGGTTGAACGAAGTCCCTTATAAGTCATCCTTTATTTACGTTGTGGTTTATGTGTACATCTGATTTGCAGTGTCGACCTAATTCTAAATAACTGATGAGACCTCTGATTTGGGCTACGAAAATCCATGTTGATATCATATTTAAGCAACTAGCTTCAAGCGTGCTTATTTAAATAAGATCTATGGTAGCAGTGCAAGAAATGCTAGTGCAACCAAAGGATGTGGTGCTGAGAGGCAGTTAAGTACCTACTTCGTCGCACTTACAATATTACTATCCTTAATTTTATCCTTTTCCTTTACCCTTTGTCTGTGAAGCGTAGTGTTTTCATTCCTATCTTTGTTGCTGTGTGCACTGTCCTCAAAAGAGGAACACTTGGACAGTCGATCCTCCTTTTCCTGGACCTCTTCGTTGGCGTTGCCATCGTTTCCTCCGCTGTCTGCACAGCACACTGCCACCACCATCTTGCTCGCTGCATCCTCTTCGACCTCCTCGAATTCGTCTTGTTTTGATAGCCTGGACTTCATCGACCGTTGCCTTTCCATCCCTCCTCCAGATCCGTTGTTATCCACAACGATGCTGGGAACTAGCAGAAAAAAAATCACGAATTTAATAATGCATATCGCAAGGTTTTTTGTGTGTTGTATACTACCTTCACTTTCTAGTGAAAGTTTGAAGACGGGTATGGAGAATTGCTATCTACACTGCGGTATGAGGAAAGGAAGGCATACAACAGGGGGTAAAGTATCTTGGTTTTGCAATGTTCTTTGTTTTCAATTTAACTCAATTGAATTCGGTGCATGTACCCAGGTAACGGTGCAGCGCAAAGCTGCTAGATTTATCATTGTAAAATAACTGCCAGCGAGGCGATATACTCAAATGTTATAGTGTCACCAAAAGGAACATACTTAGGTCAGTGACGTGTGTTCGCATGAGTAGCATGAGTTTTCTTCAAAAAAATTGACTTGTAGTTTCAGTTTGATTAAGGGAATCTTTTAACAAAGTCACAAACTTGGTAGAACTTGTCATCCCAATCCACTTCATTGGTCTTATTTTATTTGCATTCAATTGGAAGTTGAGATTCTCTAGTAAAGAATAGCCACCTAACCTAGTCTAACTTGACATAATTTTATGTAAACGGAATATAAGGATTGTAACCGAATTTAAGAATTCCATACTCAAGGCAGCCATTCTCAAGCAGAGGTCGATATAATTCTACATATCCCATCTCTTTTAACATTTTTAGACCAATTTTACAATCCCAATTTTACAAGCCTTTGATTATCCCAATATCATCAATAATATCGATCGATATCGAAGTATGTAACAACATTTTGAAGGGAAAGCCTTTCAGATTGTATTTCGGAGCCATGGGCATAAGCTGTTGTTTTCCACACCAGTTTGAGCATCCCAAAGCTTATTTTCGTTGTCTTGGTCAAAACTTGCAAGGTTTTCACATAGAAACTTGTTGGTTTCCATTTTGGCCAGGTAATCTCGAAAACTGTCTAAAGCTTGTTTCAACAAAAAAAAATTAGTTACTTAAGCTTAATTTCAAACGAAAATATTTCTACGCTGATTTCATTGTGTCGTACATTTTGAAAATGTGATTAATTGCCACTTTATGCATTGTATGAACGCCCTAAAATGGATATACCAAGTATAAGTTATTCAAAGTTATTTTGGTGAGCATCAATGCCGATCGCAATGCTGAAAATTACAAATTATTACTATAGCAGAAATGACATGTTCATCTACAGTATCGATTAAAAGTACAACACCAGAAATAATAATCCAGCACATTAATATCGCAAAATAATACACTGATAAGGACCGTCCATGAAGGACATCAGAAGCTGGAAACGGGTGGGGATCAGAAAACAATATTTCCGAGTTGATAATCTATTAATTATAAGGCAAAAGGTCAAATCAAATGAGGAAAAATAGACGTTATGTTATGTGGAAATATGAAATGATGACAGTAATTTTTTCCTACTGCTTTGGACGGGGTAGAAGTATATCCAGTTTGGACTATAATGGACTAGCGGGGTAGGGAGTCAAAAAATCGACTTCTTGAGTCGCCCTTCATTGATGGCCCTATTATGCAACAAAACCGAAATTGTTCAAAGCAGCTTGACTAATTAAGACCGACCCAAAAGTACGCCTACTTTTTCTTTAATTACTATATTAATAAATTTATTTTTTATCCATGTAGAAATGATTTGTCCACTAGGGTCTAATTTATTATAGTTTAAAAAAGTTCCGTTCATTGAAAAAACATGATAAACTTGAAGAAACAGTTTTGCAACGTTACCGCTTCCGAGATTTCATTGATAGGAAAAACTTTTTCGCAGGTCGTATTAGTGATATTTTAAAGTTTATCGAGTATTTTTTATAAATAAATAGCAAATTTTTTAATCTAAAAAAATGCCTAAAACTATTGGACGACAATTCTATACTGAAGGGGGGCGGGACGGGGCGGGTAGGAACATTTTGAAATTATAATTATATTTGAAGCAATTTTTTTTGCATGGTGGGCATCCTTTTGGGTCGGCCTTAAAACAGTGCATAACAAAATCGTCAGTGTCTGACCTTTGGCCACATTACCCAAGCGGCGACTCTAGACACTTATCACACAAACAATGAAAGCTACACTAAACTAGCACGCACAATGACAAAGTGGAGCAAAAAAAGTGCGGTGATTTTTACTTGGACTCTTGACATAACCAAAAAACACAATGAAGGATCCATATAAGTAATAAAACAGTGCTTCGAGAGTGAATCGTAAGAAAACAAAACAGAAGCAAAAAAAAAGACTACCAGGTAATTGTCAATTTACTCACTCTCGAGCTTGGCCATTTGGGCAATCCTCACGCTGCCGTTCTCTCGAGTTGACCACTGGCTAAGAAGAAGAAATGTGGGTGAGAGTTTATTTGGCTCTTGGTTCGCACATTTTCACGATTCACAAAAAATCCGTTGAAAACCTTCATTTGAGGGAGTGCTCATTTACACGAATGTATCTCGTGTACATGTATAACTGATTCGCCTCGATTTGTTGTACTCATAAAAAAGAATTGTGCACGGTGTAGCTTTCTCCAGCACACCTATTATAGCTGTTAAAACTCATGTTTGCGGTCTGGAAAGTTTAAAACAACCCAACGAATAAGATTGTGTTGCGAATGATTTGTTGAAAGCAAAAGTTTTTGGCAAGGGCCGATGATGAAAAGTTGTCGTTCCACCTTTGACCTAGCGCGCGCATAAATTAACACTTGGCCAATGCCATGCAGCAAATAAAATGATCAACCTTTTCAGATTTTCCAACCAAACACTGGCTGCAATTTCCACTCGATGAAGCAACCCAGCTAAGTGGATCTAAAAGGGAGGTCCTTCGCATGACTGGAGAGAACCGGTAAGTCACATTTCCTCGAATATTTTCGAAATTCTACGGTAGATTTCGAAGAAATTACTAACGAATCAACGACAGGGCCAGACAAGTACAAAAAACTACATGCATATAACCTTAAATATGCATCTAAAAATAAATTCCTCGTATACACAGTGTACTGTAGATACGCTTAGAAATTGTTTTGCATCGGGGAATTTTTGTACCAAAATGTCACCGATGCAGATAAAGGGTTTAGCGAGCAAAGCCCGAGGCGATGCGGACAGGAACGTCAATCTATCTTTGAAACAACTTCATTGATTTTTGTGGGGGTGAGAAATCTACCCACTTTAGTGACGGCTACGTGCCTGTACTTTCGAGCGAATGACAACTTGTGGAAAATAAATACAATGACTTAACACAGTTGGGTTTGTGCGTAGCTCAACTGAATCCATAGCCAGAGGCTGTTTTAGTCCATTAAGGAATGGCGTTGTCAGTGAGCTTTGGTAACTGCACTGCTGATGTGGCTACAACCTGGACAAATTCCTGAACAAATTAGTACTTCATGTCGCTTCCAACAATGTTCAAATTCTGAGCGCTGGTCGCCAAAATCCCCTAGAAACTGGCACTGGCAGCCATAGCCAGATTCATGAATCGATTCCCGTATCTACAAGTACGTGTACATCTAAATAGTACGGTGATTATCTAAACGTTTTAATCATGGCTGCAGCCTGTAGGAATACATTAATGGGGATTATGGATAAATTGAAGACCAAATGAGGCAAGTGAAAGCGGTAGTTTTGGAAATATGGGTAGAGTTCTTACTTCTTCTCGAGTAAATCATTTAGGCGTTGCTGTTGGTGTGTGAATTTCCAATCATTTCAGTGAAATACACACCTAGCAATGTAACTACAAGGACCTTGCGTCAATCTTTATGCCTAAAGAATGGTGGTAAGGCCATAGATAGGCATGTTTTTATTGTTGCAAGTTTACGATGAGACAAAAAGCGAGAACTGACGGACTAAATTCCGAATTTCATAGCAGGTAGAGAATATCAGAAATGTTAGTGTATCGAGAGATTATTCCTAAGATTAAACACGAACAAATTATTCATTACTACTTGTAAGCCTGAATACAAAATAAGCAAATATTGGAAAATGGTAGTTAACAATATTATACTAACATTTATTATGGTCAAATACATTTTAGACATTTTTAGAATAGTTGCATTGTAGCATTTTGGTACAACTGTAGATGTACAAGTAAAATTTCATGGTTTACGGTTACCTGCTTTTCCGTAACATGTGCCCATTTCTCTATAGGTATTCGCTGACAGGCAGCGTTATCTGAATACATGACATTGCTAGCAATTCTGACTTATTACGCATCATCATTGGCGGTAATAAGCCATCGGGAGTTTTTTATCTTTGAGTGTAATTTACGATTGCCTATCACCTGTAATGCACACTGAATTGCGATGATAAAACCTAATTAGGAATAATAATGGCTTGCTTGGGACAGATTAATGTTTCCCACGTATTTTGGAACCGAGCCTAAAGACAGCGAGAGGATCAACACTATTCACGTATCATACAAAGATTCACCTTTACAAAAAACCAGAAAGGATTCGAGGAGTCTGAAAAATCGAGAGGGATCCAATTATTATTTCAGTTCTTGGGCTATACTAAGGTAAGCCCACTAAAGTGACTTATGTATCAGAAATCTATTGAAAATTTGTTTATTTAGTATTCATTGATGATTGGTACAAATTTTGAAACTTCCAATTTCGTCATGATAAACCCAGTACATGCTTATTGAAGCAAAATCAATAACAGACTCCAAATTGCCTTAATGACGTAACATACAGGTATGATGCTTTAACACACTTGAAACAAAGTGTTCAATTTTAAAACTAGTTGTTCATTTTCAAATGATTTAAAATAGTTGTTCACATCATGCCAGTATAAATTTAATTCCCGACACTTCAGTTGTCGTCGATCAGCCACGTCGATTCGTACTATGCCACTGACATATCTCAAAGAATGACCGAACAATGCGGTCTTAACAGCTGTTTCCAATCAATTTCAAATGAAAAAAACTGTTCCTGACAAATCATCCACTGTCCAATGATTCACCCAAATGTAATGAAAACAATCAATCCTAAACCTCATTTAATGAAAATCAATCACGTCTTCTTCACGAATCATCGATGTTCTAACGATCCAACCCAAAGAATAAGAACAAATTACCATAATGTCAATTCAAGGACATCAATGCATAGCTTCAATAACCTGTAGTCCACTGTAGACACCCTGTATGTTGTAAATGATCAACAGCGTCCAGGGCTGGCGCATACAGTATTGATGCCATTAAGATGCAGCGATCATTAACCGGAAACCGTAAGAGCTTACCTGTTGCTAGAGGACGCGAGGTGACATCTAATTGGCGTAAATTCAACGTCACTATCGATCGAGGATCGTGGCACAGTCAGGAGCGCGACGAGTGGGACTGCGGACAGACGGATGGATCCGGCATCTTCGCCTAGAAGCCCAACTTTGGCTTCAGAGTGATTTTCGTCTTTCTGATTCAGAGGAGGGAAGAAAAACGTACATTTAAAAACTGGGTTTTCTTAAGGCGAAACGCATGTGCTATTTTCAATACTGAAGCACTTCCTGTTTTGTTGGAAATTTTCAGGATGGTGCAGCCATCGAGGAAGGATTCCGGATTAGGGGAATTTCCAAACATTTTTTTCTGCATTGAAACGAACTCTGGCCTTTCCCCAATCTCCCTCCAATTAAAAGCTTCATTTCCAAATCCTAGCTAGCCATGCATCCTGCAAGTACTGGAAGTTTACGCTAGAATTCATTTTGCTACTGCGGTGATTGGCGTGTGGATATTCCAACAATCTCGTAAAAACAATGATTAGTAAATTGCGACGCGAACTGAAATGCTGTTAGTCTTTTAGGTTTCCGCTGAAGGACTCCGTGTGTTTGTATATTGTTTAGTGAAGTTGTACTCCTAAATGGATGTAGGAATTTACATGTGCTTGGCAGTAATTTTATAGCTTATTAGATGTACCTCGTCATACTACTGAGTAGTGATACGCAATATTAAGCCTTAGTTCACTAGCTAATTGGACTGATGATACGACAAGTTCTTAGAGTGCATGTTACGTGTTAATCCTTCCAATGCTCTTTTGCTAGAATGGCATGTTTCAATGGTAGCATGTATGCTTATCAAATAAACATGGATTCCAAGGCTCAAAGTCAACAGTATTTTGAAATGCAAACATTCAAGTGATTAAAATCGAAGTCGAACAAGAAAGGAGTCGAACCACCAGGCAATAATCATGTTCGAAAAAATTAGCAAATCTTTTATCATGGAAAGCGGTCGACAGGGTCGAAGCTCATGTATTTTT
Source organism: Rossiulus vilnensis (assembly GCA_034700785.1). Lineage (NCBI taxonomy): Eukaryota > Metazoa > Arthropoda > Diplopoda > Julida > Julidae > Rossiulus > Rossiulus vilnensis. The sequence goes on from JAQIXS010005013.1 coordinate 8,496, forward strand.
ATTAAGACTCCAAATTTAAAGTGGATCAAAATTTTTGTAAATGGCTCTTTTCTCAAACATTTAGTGCAAGCTAGTGACCTAGTTCGTTACACAATTGAAACTAAGTGGTGAAGTCAAACAATATTTTTGTGTGATGCAGCGCCATCGCGGCTTAGGTAACCAATGGATAATGTAATGATGACAATGTGTTACCACACAAAAAACATTTATTGCTTCCTCAGTTGGTAATCCAAATGGCGAATAATAAAACAGTTACCTGCATCAGAGGGATTGCACACCAAACTGAAATGTCAAACCTCAGTTGATAAATGATCCTGCCTAACCGCAGAACAATGCTGCAAGTTTACGTATATGATGTTTTCCATAAATTTATAAATATGTATAATTTCGTGTAGAAAGTCATTATCAGCTAGTATGTACATATGACCTATTTTCTTGGTTGGAAAATCCCATACAACCGGTGACTCACTCCTACCCGTTTGTTTTAAATTCTAGCAAATAAAATAAAATGCGACATCATATGTATTCGTGATTCTTTTTTATATTTTAAAAATGACATCTTATATAATCATAGTTTTCCCGTAATCATGTCATTAAACAAAACAGCTTTCAATTAGGGTAAAATTTCATTTCATCAATAAAATTACCCAAACCCTATTACACTGTAGATGTTGGGTGATGTTGCAAATTGCAGTGGTTCCGCCAAAGATGAATTTAATTGAATTAAAAGAGTGGGATGGAGATGCAATTACATGGAAATTAACGAAAGATAACCTATAGGTCAAACAAAACACTTAAATAATCGATGAAGGAGGAGCCATTTAATGATAGTAAATAAGCATGCGAGTGAACGTCATCTACCCTTCAAAGTAACTTTTGCCTTTATACAACTTCCTAACGCACGCACCAAGCAATAAAACCCTTAATTAACCGCTTTATTAATTCGTGCAAAGTATGTCCAAAATCGAAAGCATAGCTTCATCGAGAAACGCCCTCTCAGTCATCTAAGGCTAAACATTCAAATGGCTAATTACGTTGCGTGTCTGTTTGATGGAGCTGCTAATTTTGTGAATAGCAAACATGTACATTTATATCACAGCAAAATAAACGCATAGAACACAAGTTATTGAAATGTGCTTTTCCCCTGTGTTCATTAAACATTATTAGTAAATACGCTGTTAAATTAGTCAATCAATAAAGGATCTCTAAAGTTAGTCTCTATGATATGGCATTTTCTTATGCTAAGGTTAATTATTAAATTTCCCTTACCTGCAAAGAGTTAAAATAACAATGTCTTGTACGATATAAAATTTATCGAATGCAGTTTGATTCATTCTGTGCGTACTTGTATTTTCAGAAACGAACAAGCAGACTAACATTTTTTTGAATCCTAGACAAGTTTTTACACAGGTGAAAAAATCGATGTACACCGTATTTAATTTTTTTCCGAAGTTGACTGGTAAGAATAAAGCAAAATATCGTTGTATGGTAGAGAATAAAAATAATTCTTCAATTTTTCGTTCAAATGAACACTACTTGCACATACACTAGTAAACCTTGAGTGAAATCAGACAACGTTAAATTCGATTGAAAAGTATTAATCATTAATTTTGGACTTTATTGGATTTACACTGTCATCTAGTTAATGTGAACACCGTGCACTCACACTGTACATCCTCAGTCACTCTTAATACTTCTTAAATTTGAGCATTCCATTATGACCTATTTTATTTATTCACAAATCAAAGATATTGCATATAATTGTGCCGTCTGCATGACGACAACACAATACGATTATCGGAAATACATCTTTCTTAAGTGCAAGCTTGGCGTATGGTAAATCAATATATACGAGTAAATGTACTTTCAAATGCGATTTCATTCGGGAGTTTGGCTGGAACAATACTTTTTACTTATTCGTGAGGTTTTATGAAACGGACCTTTGCCATATTGTTTGACAAATTGTAATTTCACATGCTGGGCACAGGAGTTCTGCAATATGATACAGCCGATGAGATGCTTATAATGGTTAGGGTAGTGTGGTGCATGTGTCTACAATGGGCTGGTGATGTTTGACGTCATACTAACTAAAAATTCCGCACAGTTCTTGTGAAAGGTGTATCGAAAGCGTTTCTTTGTTTCGTTGACAGCGACTAACCAAAAAATTCCGCGTAAGCGTTCTTATTTTTGTACATTATGTCACTGTGAAATTGAACCTAAATTAAGATCCTATTATAATGTGTTGAAAGAAATTTCCTTCCGTTTGTTGCTAATTTCCATGAAGGACTTCAATTAGCTCCAGTTCATTCCATGACTTTCCATTGATTGTAATCATTCCCAAAAAGGGAATTTCGAAGTTTCAAGTTCACTACGTTATCGTGGGTTGTAAAGATGGCCGAAAGATGAGCCTATATAGCAAGCGTAGATTTCTGGTGCTTTCGTCGCAAATAATTAGGTTTGCTCGCAAACAACTTATGCTAATTGAGAAGAATGCGGACTAATATAATTTGGATAAACAGCTGCGAGCGTTCGGGCATCATCGTAATGCAATAACAAATGCTGGTTTTCGTCGAGCGAGGATGGTGCGCGACGCCCTCTACACCAACAATCGATTTTTTGGTTCGTTCATTTCCAAGGTTCTCATCCGCTTCCGGGTTTAGTTGCGGGGCCGCGGGGGGTCCGTTCAGCAGCTAGGCAAACGCTCATAGCAGGTGAGCTCAGCTCTGAAGCGCTTGTTGCCAAGCGCTCAAGAACATGCTAATTTGTCAACGGTTTGACCAAAGGAAGACGATATTTCAAAGGATCAGTGAAACCAAAAAACCCAATGCCAGTCTAAAGCAATTGGAGGAAAAACATTGTCTTTAAGTTTTTTGTACACTGTCTTTTTTGTGTCGTTCATGCCCACACGGCAGATACATGGATACATGTATTTGAGAGGGTTGGAGTCTTCGAATGATTCGGTTTTGGGCATGTGGATATAAACTAATTGCAAATATTCATTTTCGTTGCTCATGGAGAGGAATTCGCTCTTTTAACGTTCATTACTACCTCAATGCTCTCAATGTCAAAATTTTTCCTCATCTTTTAGTCTTAATTATTACTTCCACATTTCATATCATTTCAAAATGTACGGTTAATTTATTTTAAAAAAAGCATGCAAAAATCCAGCTTGCAACTTCTTGGGAGGTTTTATTTTTTTCACATATATCTTTGCTAATAAGTGGGATTTTTAACCTTTTTTGAGAAGACTAATTTGTATAAAAATGAAATCAGAATAAGTTGAACTCACATTACTACGACAAATAATTTAGGATTTTTTATCACGAAGAAAAGATTATTAAAAAAGCCCGACTAAATCAATAGTATACTACTGTGGACATTTTTCTTAGCAACTTATTATAAGTATTTAAGGCAGAAAAATGTATTTCTTTCCCTTTTGGGTTCATCTTTCATTTTATTTATTTCAAAATGTGAAAAAGTATGCTATAAAAAGTAGGGGAATTGACTATTATAGCATAAGGTTAAGATAAATGCGTGCCACGCGATTTTTTCTCTCAGATAATTTCGGTTGAGCTGATTATTATCACTGCCGTCTTATTTCATATAATCAGAAAATGTCACGTTTATTTATACAAAAAATAAATAAATGAGCGTACAAAAAATCCACAAAAAAAATCAAACACGTGCTTTCAAAGACGCACAAAGGCTTGCTTAATTTTGCATTTTCCCATGTTTATTTATCTTTTTCTTTTTTTAAAAATAAACAGGACTTTTCCAAATAACATAAAATAAGGACGACCAATTCATAGAGTTTTTCCCCGCAAGTTTATAATTCTCCAGTGAATAAGAGTCAAGACAATTCAATTCAGTACCCTACAGTCAGCATATCCCATGTGGTAGGGATGTAATCCACCAACCCAAGTAATTCAGTGGTTACCACCACCAAACTGAATTTTTGTTAGCTTAGGACTATCCTTTCTAAAAGAATTCAATAAAGAGCCATTAGAGATAAATTGCATTAGCTTAAACATTCTTCCTCACGAAATTAACGTCCATTACTTTATCATAAATGATTATATAATAAAATGAAAACAAAATGTACCTATTACGGATTATTTTATTTATTATTATAAAATGTATAGCATATGCGACTAGGTACCCCCCTCTTTTGAACTGTATTATAAACCATTAATCATTTGAGAATATGGCAAATTAAGGCCAGCATTTTACCCGATGAAATTTTTTCAGACTTTTCCAGGTTGTTACAACATCCCTGACAATTCCAGGTTTTTGGCCGTAGTTGGCCAACCCTTTCGTAAATGCATTTTCCCCTCTGAAAACTCGCGTGAAGAATTGCACCCATTTTTGTCGTTATTTTCACTCGCGATAGCGCAATAATTAGAGAAGTAGCCATCGTCGATTTTTTATTCAAAGATAATTACAGATCAGTGACAGAATCTTTGTTATCAATCTATTAGTCATGGAGAAGCGTGCACGAAACCCAACGGGGAGTTTTGTTCACCAAAAGCGATTTCTAGCACGCCATACCACAAGCTGCCGAAGAGCGCATGCGCCAAGGTACGATTCTTGGAGAGGGGCGAGTTTCAAGCCAAATGCCCAAATTCAATTTCGGATTTTTTTCTAATGGCGGAAAGGCACCCTCAAGCAGCCACCATCGCATTTTTCTGAATTATAAACGGGTCGCAGGCACACACTCCAACGGATTTAAAGGCCCTTTAAAATTCGCCCCCTTGAAGAACGCTCTGCGTGGGCTTCGCGATATCGATTGGCCTTTCGGGGAAATAAAAGCATTAAGCGGGATTCCGAACATATACACTATATATGTACGTACATGAATTTCTGATACCTCATCCATTCTTGTTAAACGGCCTCATGACGCATCGAGTCGAGAACGGGGCCAATCAATATTTAGATTTCTTGGAATATAATTAATTCTGGCAAAGTGCTGAATCAACTTGGCACTAATATTACAGGTATTCTACGAATTCCTGTACTAGACCCGGTCATAACTGAACAGTTGAAACACCTTTGAGAGCGTTCGCAAGTAACGTGACACTGATTTTCCCATTTCTGACCCCCTTGTTACG
>JAQIXS010005014.1:0-13602 GCA_034700785.1 Rossiulus vilnensis
GGTTTAACGGATAATAAATACTTTCAACTTTGAAAAACTTTTACATACGACACACTTGCGCAGTTAAGTAGCATTCTCATCGCTCTCGTCCAATGCACACACTGTACATATTGTATGCTGCATACACAGTACAATTATTGGCAACATTTAAAAATCCCGGATTTGAAACCCAAATTTGCACAATTTTCGCCTACAGCGTTCCCTTTTATATGGAAAATTTATCGTATTAAATTGCAGGCTGAAATCCTATATTTGTAACTATTTTTTTTTATTTTCGCCCACGGCGTCCAAAATAAGACTTTAATTTAAGCAGGCGCCTTGAATTAAGAATTTAAAGAGCCGCCGTGTCGCCATTTTGCTTAACCATGTCGTAAAACTACGTACATTACGTGTACACGCATACACACCAAATCGTTACAGTAAAGCACGCAGTATTAGCAGTAATTTAGACGTATAAACGCACGCCCGATTAACTTATTCGGAATCTGGTAGAGCAGTAACGCGTTTGGATCGAATTGCTTTTGTTGCATTTTTTTTTGTTTTTTTCGGATGAGCAAACAATTAGTACAAAAAAATGCAAACGAAGACGGAAATATTTTAGAAAGAATCCATCGAACCGGAAAAACCGAACGCTTCTCGTTTGTCAACAACGCAATTAAAGGAGTTTGAAAAAGGAGGAGGGGAGGGGGGGGGATCCTGCAGGCCCTCTTTCTCTATCTCTCTCTTATTTACTAAATTCGCCCAGAAACAGCCAACGAATATGCATTTTTCCACATTCTCCTCTTTCTCCCAAACCCCGTTTCAATCAAAACTTATTATTGTTATTATTAAGCATCCTGCGGGCGGCGAGATTCAATTCGTGCGAATGAAATTCAATTAACATTGTTTTTTATTTATATATATGTATATATTTTAACATAAGGTTGCTTTCGTAGGCCTACGAATTGAAGGAGCCAAAATGCGATCGTCGATAAGCGGCGGCAAGAGAGGGGCGCGTCCGACTTTTCGACTTAAGTAAGAAAGGCGCCACGCCAGGGACCCATTGATTCGGCAAACCTATACGGAGGTTATTTTAAACCAGATTTTGTAGAGATAAGTCGAGAAAAGGGTGTGCGATACAATAAAGACGATATGAAAAATCCTGTAACACGCTGAGAATTCTTGGAAGATAGAAGTAGGTTTTCGGCTGCTCTTGCTGCCCCTCAACGATCGGCAAACAGGCATAGGTCGAGAGTGAGAATGAGAAAGCTAAACCTTTAGCCCCTGAAGTGGATAACAATGTACAGTACATGTGGCAAAAAAAAAGGATTAAATTCACAGCCATAATGTACTTATACCTAGCAGATCAGAATCTCTTCGATGGTACATTTACTTGGCTTCGAGTAAAAAAAAAAAGTTTGATGCAAAGTGAAAACGAATTTTCGCACTGCAGTTGAAACGAATCCAGCTCGGCCTAATTGTGAATAGCACTCATGTAACGTGCAAATTGCTACGATAACTCATAAGCCAGCGCTGTGACAGTTTTTCGAAATGTTTATATTTTCGCTTATTTTTTTTTTAAATTTTTTAAATAAACAGGGCAGCGATCCAAAATTGAACTCGGCGAAAATTCACACGTCGCATCTTTCGCCTTTGGCTTCCGGCCACGTTCATTTGTTTACTTTAAAAATAACGAGAGGATTTTAAATTCTACTACAACAACAACAACTAAAAACAAACAAAAAACTAAACGCGTTGGCCTCGTACACGTAAAGAAATAAAACGTATTCGACTAAAATTGTAATTATTTCTCGCAAAGAATTATGTTCACGATCGCTTCAAGAAGATATATCTATAGTCTGTTCAAAATTAGAATGACACTGGGAAATTCAAATAGACCAAGAACCTGTTTGTCATTCGCCATCCGTTGGGCAACGGTGTGGTTTTCTCCTATGTTGGAATGCGATCTTTAAGCTGAATATTTCCCAATGATTTTGGCCCAGTCCATTCTAGTTTTCAATAGACTATCTATCACAGCACAATCCATTGCTATTTGCCATAGGTCTACTTAGAGAGAATTCGACCAAAATCCGGGATATAAAGCTAATTCCCTTCGTGAAAAAAAAGTACATACACGTAGTCTCTTTTCTAAGCGCAAGAAGATATCAGCGCCTCCATTAAACTGTGCCACGGGACATACAGTAGTAGTAGTAGTAGTACATACGTACACTAATAAAATGGCTACCATACCATAATATATGCCCACATATATATATAGACCACCAGTCGCTTCTAGTAAGAAATAAAAATAAAATAAAAATGATAAAAGATGGCACTGCGCATGCGCTTCGACGACTAGCAAATCGAAATGTATGAAAAAGGCTTTTTTTTCAGTCAGTAACGAGTACAAAAGAAGTGAGTGACACAATCGCGACGAATGAATGATCGTTCGCTGAAAACGGAGCTGGCGAATTATTATTAATGAAGCGGACATTTTTTTTTGGGGACGCCCGCTTATTTTTTTATTTTTCTCCTTTCTATTTATTTTCAGTGGTGGACGCGGACCCCCCACAGGGGGTGATCAGAAAAGGCTTTCACCGGGTGCGCACGTATATACACGGCGTTCCCACTTAGGGTGCACCTGCATTTCAAAACATATACTTCCATATTCACTATATATATATATATATACAGTGCTTAGTGTATGGTGTATAGGAAATGCATTATTATTATTAACCACGATGCTGACGGTGGTGCCCCACGTGGCGTGAAACAAATTGCGAATCATGGTGGCGAACGACGGTCCATGGACGTTGAAAAAAAAAAAGATTAATGCTTCCCCCTTAATATATAATTGTACGTACACGCGTTAGGATCTCGTTTATAGATTTTTAGAGAGGATTTACTTCATATAGACCAGGAGCAAAAACACTCCATCAAAATGGAATTCGCGCTATGGGTGGGGAGAAGGGGACCTTATGTACATGGATATATACCTTTTTCGAGTAGAGTACTAAAACCTTATAGATACAAATAGCGAACTACAAGCAACTTATATTAACATTTTATTTTTTATGTTTGTTTGTTTTCTGCTTGTTTGTAATCCAACATAATATACAGGATATCTGTTTGCTTTAGACCAAAAGTAAATGATAAAAAGATGTTTTGCGATATCTCTGATACGAACAAAATCTGGCACACAGTGTAAGTGCCGTAGTACATGTCAACATTTATTTTGGGTATAATATATGCACACGAAGACAACGAAGGAAAAAAAAATGGTGCCGTTTAATAACAATAATTAACGTTATTCCTAAATTGGAAATGGAATAGAAGGAATTCAACAATGATGTTTATGCAATCCTCCTTAACTCTTAACAGCTTATTTGCCTGAATGTGCGTTTGCTGCAGTGACATCTTAATTTCTTTAACTTGAATATCTACATGAATTTACATTCGAGAATGGTTGCAACACAAATTGCTCGATTGCGAAAGATTTAAAGCGTTTTGAGTTGTCTATATTTACATTTTTTAACGCGCACATGTGCTGTAAGAAACTTTTTTATTCGCGCGGATCATACTGTATGTACTAACTGTTTATATAGCTTAATGGGGTTTTTTTGTATCTGAGAGTGAAACGAAAAGAAGAGCGATAACTCCGGTCGAAACGTCGAATCTCTACAACAAGTTGAGATCGATTATATCGACTGAGTATCAATCCGTTAGGGGGTGCGCGCATCATTATTTTACCACTTGGCCACAGCCATTCGTCAACGCGTACCATTACCCGTCATTCCGCAGATGGTGCGGGATGACAAAGGATAACCTCAAAAATAAAAGACGGGACCAATTAATAATTCACCTTAGTAACATATCGCCTACCGCTATACGTGTATAGCGTATTCTTTTTGTCATTCATCATTTTATATCATCGAGCAGATTGCATGTTATCATTAACGACAACGTTCATAAATACAGTAATAAATTACAACGAATATTTTCAAAAGGAATCAAGAACATCGTCCGCTTCATTTCATTTAAATGGCGTTTGCTACACAGGTGTGAAGACAGTCGAGAAAAATAATATTACTATAGTAGATAAAAATTTACGCTATTCGAATTAACATCGTAAATGTGTTTCTTCGCTAAATGCAACGAGGGAGAGGCGTTTATGAAGCTCTTACTTGTACATGTTATATGTATATATACGGTGGGAGAATATTTCTGAGAAATGAATTCAATCTATTATGTTAATTTAAGCGCGTCCTAATCCATCGTTAAGACATCGCTAGTTTCGTGTGAATTTTTATACTAATGAATTGGATGTTGTATACCGTACTCACGTCTACGAGTAAGCTTCTCTGATTATTCGCAATTTCTCGACGTCATATTTTATCCATTCCTCGGCTTAGATCTGGAAACAGAAGGAAAAATTCATTAGTGATAATTGATAGAATTAACGTGGAGAAACGCGGTGAATGTCTTTTAATAAAACGCGAATTAAAAGCAGCGAAGCAATATCAGAAGAAACAAAAAAAACCTTTTGAAATATTTAAGGTTATATTATTTAAGGCGAAGAAAAAAAAACCAATTTTTTTTTTTCCATTATGGAAATGAAACTGCGAAAAAGACGAAATAAATCTTAAGGCCATTTCTTTCGCGTGCTTCAGAAACATTTTAAAGTCTAAGAAATGTTACGACTAAGAACATATTGGGATACGATATTTACTACAGGCACAGTTTTCTATTGATCTACACGTACGTGTGTACATACTCGTGTATCGCGACTTTTAAAGGACGTCTGAAGTTCTGCGTGCGGTGGACATCGCGAAATTCATAGGAAATTTATGTCAGTGGTATTCGAATTGCTTACGTGTACATAATGTTATTTGAATTATTATTTTAGCAGATTTTAGTTTATGGTTCGTTTTAGGTCATAAAAAAGTGAAATACGATGAAGTAATGATGAAGAACGTCGCGTAGTAGTCAAACATTTTCGAAAGCAATCATATAAGTTTGGATTTCAACTCACGTTTCTCTTTAAAAATTTGCTACGTAATGGTAATTAAGGGAACGTCGTAGGCGAAAAGATACGAAAATGTAGATCATAAAAAATATCAACTTTAAAATACGTTTGCATACAAGTGATAATCTTCACACAATCCATGGCAAACATTTTCTGAGATCCTATAAAACATGTTTTGTTCCTCTCATTTGGTACCAGTTTTTCGGAAGCCCTTTCAAAACCCTCTTTCTGACCAAATGCCAATTGTGGCGATTGGGTTATACCCCGGGGCAGACAACACGCACGTATTTCGTTTCACAACGCAAACGAGTTGCGTATTTACGGATGTGCCCTGTGTCAGGACACGCGAAACTCGTTTCAAAGGACGCCACGCAAATTTTCCCTATCAACTAGGAGTTGTTGAGTGGTACTGCTGCCATTCGAAATTTCGATGAGGAGGGAACGTAAGTGAAACTTACATTATGATTAGAATATTAGTATTGATATATTATTTTCTAATAATGGTATAAGAATGATCACATAAATAACTATAAAATGGTACTATGAAAACAGCAACACTGAATATTGGTTCTGGTTAATCGATGCCAATTGGTTAAACTTACAGACTAAACTGTGAACAAGAAGCAACATTACAATTTAACTTCACTCAGAATTTTATTGCGAGCATTTATTGAAATGATAAAGAAAACTGGCAGTGCAGTGGACACCCGGTATAAATATATGACATCTCCCATGATGAACTGGACATAACGCGGATGAGGTGTGTCCACCCCTTTTTTTTTTTTTTTCGGCGTTCGTAAACTCGTTTCACAACCTTTGTACGTTCCAAAACTAGTTTTACGTCTGGTGTGCTCAGGGTTTTAGTCAAACCGGGTCTAGACTTTTTAAACTGTTCGCCCGTTATTGCTGAACATCGTAACGTTTGAAATCAATACCTGTAGAAATTCTGAATTTGCATTCAGTGATTACGATTTTTGATTGCTTACCTATTCATCGTTTTGCTTTTAAATGCCTTTTCTAATCAAATTTTCTCCCACATTCAATAAGAATGCACACAATTTTACTCAAATTGTACGAGAATATCGACGGCGTTTCACAGAAACTCTCAGAAAAAAAGCCTCACAAAAAAGTTTGAGGTTTTTGAATCGAAGCAAGATATACACGTACATAAACAGTATATATATATATATAGATGTGCATGTATATAAGCAGCCATAGCGCCCGTTGTTATTCACGTGAATATATATATATATATATATATACGTATAGACCTACATTGTATATTGTACTTGATTGCAGCTATTGGACTTCTTATTGATTTCTTGGAAATAAAAAAGCCACGCAACGCACTCTCGGTTCCTCTTTAAATTAGATCTTGACGGGGATCCGATTGGATATGCGCAACCCACATTGGCTATAAACTGCATGAACAGCTTCTCTACGAGCATCTTGTTTGCCCAAGAATCCTCATCAATGTTGGATTCAAAAAAAAAAATTGTAAAAAGAAAGAAAAAAAAAGGCAGCTTCACATGTTTTATGGTTTGGCGATGGCAGAAATAAGAAGAAGAAGACGAAAGAAAAAAAGAAATAAATAAATGCGTACATATCGCGATCACTCATTCATTCTTGGAGAATTCTGTAGCGAATAAATATAGTAGTGAACATGAGCAGAAGAGAATTAAAGAAGGAGACGATAACCAAATATATGGTGTATTCTCGTATCAATTATATTCATTTCTCAGAATGGTTTAGTTTAATTGGACATTGAAGTCATTCGATGCAGTCTCCATGGCATCAATTTAAAAGAAAACGAGAAAGAAAATATAATCTCGTGAAAAATGTGATTACAGATGGATATGATGTGTTTTCAAACCGAATTTCACGAATCAACTACATGTACAGTGTATGATTGGTCAAAATTATTCAATTAAGGCCACGACTATAGCTTTGGGGTTATACATACATGTAGTTTGTTGTTCCATATTCTGCCCGTGTGTGGTGTGATTAAAATGTTTTTTTTTGTTTTGTTTGTTTGTTTGTGGTTAATTTTTGCTATTTCGATTTTACAAAAATGCATTAAATCCCAATTTTAAACTGTGCTGTTCCATATTTGGTTATAATATATATATAAAGTATACGATCGGAGGTTCATCATGGTTCGTTTACTTCCGTACCCCTACATAAAAGAGAGTAAATTGTTCAGTTTACGACGCAATCCATGTGGAAATTTATTCCTAATTCCAATTTCCAGTTGGTGCAAAAGAGTATCTGTGGGACTGAAATCCAGGTATTTGTGGTAAGCCACTATCACGCATCGATGGCATTCTTCTCCATTCTCAAAGTGCAGATTTATTATTCCGTACATTTATACTTCGTTCGTTCGCGCCATCTTTTCGTATCGGATTTAAAAATTAAGCTCGGGTCACAGCAATTCCTACTCCGTTATTAACGTCTAAGAAAAAAAAAAGCTTCATCTTCCAAACTACATTCTCCAAACGCAAACAATGTAGTAGATTATGTAGTGTAGTAACAAAGTTGATCATGATTTATTAATCTTATTATAAGCAACCTCTTGTTAACCATAGCAATCCTAGTTAGATATAAGTAAGTGATATTCTTGGATCCCTTTCGTTGCCTACCATTTCCAATTTAGGAATAAAGTTATTGTTATTAAAAGCGTGCAAAAGGGTTTAGTATTAAAATGCGTGATGAAGGGTGAAATACTGTACGGTATTACCAATTTATTAGGTGTTCGCCACCTCACTCAATAATCAACGTCCTAATAGTGCGCAAATTTTGGTCCAAGTTTGACCAGCTCGATGATTAGGGTTAACGTTTACTGTTCGACCGTTTACCGAAAATGCACATTTTTTTAAAAAAAAGTCCCTTAAACACTTCTCGTATTGATTTCAGTGTGTATCCCCCATTATAGGACCTAGAAACCGATTCATTTGAATAACGCTCTATAGTCGGATTAACAAAAGAAGTGCATGTACATGTATAATAGTATGTTGGCGTTATTCAACGACAGTATCTCAACTGGCTACTATATACGGTATAAAACACATACACAAGTACGGTGTATATTACACGTATAGAGGAGAGAACAGCGTATATGTGTCCGTTACATATTTTTTTATCGTCCTAATATTTTTGGCTTTATGTCGAAAAGCGTGGCAGCCAAGCAGCAGACATCCTGCCATGCATGCCATGCAAGGGCCATTTATATATATATATATAAACACGTAGTGTTGGCGGACGACAAACACTTTCAACGGCAGCCAAAATAAACGTTAAAAGTGCGGCCAATTGGCGAGTTCACTTAATAATTCATCGTCTAGATACTCTGGTGGACGCGCTTTTCATGGTTCGCTCCATTATGTCTCCACATTTCCACTTTTATACTCACACTAAATAAATATACGACCGTACATAAAAAGTAATCCGAGCTTTATGTGCGTGGCTTTCGCGGGCGACCCTTACATTAACCCGACTGAAATTCGAAAAGCAATTTTCTGAGAATTTACCAAAATGTGCGACTGATCATGATCATTACAAAAAAATCCTTATTTAACACTTAAGAAATTTGCACGGGATAATCTGCATGCCTCAACCTTTTAGTGGTCGGGTGGAAAAAGCGTCATCGAATACAGTTGAAATACAAAATGGTGGTCTAGTGATGTTTCTCTCGACATAAAGAATGTTACCTACATGGCGTTTCAATTAACGAGCTCCAGTAATGTGTCACCTGGTTAACGTAAAAAAGGATCGGATTTTATGGCTAACCTTAAACCAGCTTTTCATTTAAAAGCGAAATTACTATTGACTTTTTAAGTTGGTAAACGTTGCGTAACAGAATAATAAATGCGAGATTTCCTCCTGCTGTGATATACTTTAGAATGTGGACCGGAAGAATGCACATATTGAGTAAAAATTCACTTTCTTGATATTATTGATGATGCCACTGATACCAACGAAATTGTAGAGCTTTGTAGAAAAAAGTAGAGAGCATTTCTGAGCTTCAGGAAGCCTATATTATACAGAATTAAGGACTGCAACATATCTATTCATTATATGGGTTTATATGAAAAGCAAGAGTATGAATTTAAAAAGTACAGTCTATTTCTAGCGTATGTGTTAACTTTCCGGTAAAGTTACTGAAATATTATAAATATTTTTTTTTAAATCAAAAAAGCATCTTTTTTTTAACGTCTTTTCGAAAATCTCATATTTTTTTTACCAGTAAGGGGTAAATCTAACCTGCCGATACTACACCAGATCGTGAGTGTCTACGAAACTGAATTAGTAGCGTTAGCTTTAGAAAGTCAGAATTGATGTTTGAAGACCAGATAAGCGTATCTTATTGGCAAATTTGAATTGCAGTGAAGTGCAGTCCGAGTCTGTTCGCGTTTGGTCACTACTATTGAATTCACACTTTAATTGGCGTGGCATCCACATTTCATCTTAAATTCAGCCGAAAGATATTTTTAATGACACGAAATAAATCCCCAGGATTTATGTTGATTGTATACAAACCACCCAAAAGTACGTTTAATATTCCCATTCATCTTTCTAACATCTATTACGCGCAAAAGTTAAAAGGACCAACTTAAGGTACTCTTTGGGACTATGACCTTTCAAATGCAGTAAAACATATTCAACGGACGCAACATAAAGCATCTCAAACAACGGATCGCATTTAATTATACCGTTGCTTAAGCCAAAAGGGGGTTATGCCCTTCTTGCTTCGTTCTTCTTCGTCACGTGACACGCAACATTCGTCGCATATTTTTCATTTATATCCGTCACATTTTCTATGGCACGGGCAGTAAAGTAACGTTTCTCTTCTACACGTACAATGTAACACGTAGCCTACATGTGAAAATCTCGTCGATAGCTCAACGTGATTCAAAATATAATAATAATAATAATAATAAAACTGATGCACATTATTGTAGTAGATTTGCGCTAGTACACATCTATTCTCCCTCGGAAAAAAAGAAGTCTTACGCGTAAGCTGAGACGTACCCACATAAGATCGAGGACAAAGGTGATAACAAAATTGCAATAAGCTGAGTAATTACGCCACAGTAATTGTCATTATCTACTTCATTGTTAATACCGTAGTTTCGATCCGTACAACATTGGCCATTATAATCCAAACTGCAGAAACATTGGCACATTTACTTCATCATGGTAACCAAATACTTTTTATTCAATGCGTATAAAGATGGTTGCGTATTAAAGCGCGCTCACTATATGAAGGGTGCCAAACCATACGGTCGTAAGGTACAGAACCCCATCTTCTCCAGAATACGTTTTTTTTTTAAGTTTACTACATTGTAGTCACCATAACCCCAACTGCTACGCATACAATATACTCTGATGGTGAGGAAGCAACTGGGATACCCCTAGAACTTGTTGGGTGAAAATTGACTGTGGCACCAAATAAACATAATTGTATTACGTGAAATCCTGCCCGCGGGCTTGGCAGCAGGATTATTTGAGGTGAACATGAAGGTTTTTCAGATTTGGGTCTATGGAACCATATCAGTGTACCAAAAAGAACATGTTTCAGAAGTGAAGTTTAAAACCTGGACGTAAAAATGAAGGAATTAACGCGATGCTGCTCAACTTGCCACGAGGGAAGAGGGTGTTTTGAACGTTTACACGTGGCACATACGACTGTTTGCAAACAATTCGATAAGAACAAAAAAATATATTCTATTTTCGTAACTAAACGTCAACGATGTTCAGCCTCTGAATTCGGCGTTTGAATGAAATCAGATAAGTGCTATCCGTATGTTTCCCTTTCCAGAAAAAAAAACTTGATTTTTTTTGGCATCTTTTTTCATATACACGTATCATTCGCCAATCACAATTTTCTCTACACCCTGTATAAAAACGTATACGTGCGCGTTAGTTACACCTAGACACGCAGCGCGCGTTGTATCTCATTTATTTCCGGTGAACCGTGAGCCAATGGGGACTAATTGACAGCCGTGGATTCAAGTAACGACGTTGCCATTTCGTTAAAAAAAATATACATATATAAAAAGGTTGCGTATATACATAGCGTAGCTATCTAACATTAAATAAGACGGATATCGATTGAGGGCACCGTAAATTATTAATGCGCTGAATTTTTAGTCAAATATATACTGTACATAACATCGTACGTATATAATAACACTGCGCGGCTTCGATCCATAAACTTGACACGCGACTGAATGGCAGGTTTACAAAGTTTTACAGACAGACAGACACACGACAATTTAAAGTTTTATTTCGGAAAAAAAATAAAATACAGCGTAGGCGTATATATGGACCATAACCAACAAGGAATGCATTTTAAAAGAGGACGGAACGAGAATAATAATTACACGTACAATGTACGTCATAATAAATACGACTCATTCATTATAAGGACACTTTTACAAATCGATTCTATAGACGCCATTTTTGTTTAAATTAGCGCGAATAACAAATTTACCTATGGTCTTATTTAATGAACGATGCGGTTTGTCCGGGCAATAAAATTTAATGAGACGCAAAAGCGATCAACCTCAACTCGCTTTTCGGTTCAATTTACCCCTCTTTCAAAGTAGTCAACGGTTATATATATATATACACTCGTATGGAAAAAAAGGTCGACAGCTGAAAAGCGAGGTGCACACGTACGTACGTGTGTATAATACAGTGCGTACATAGGAGTGACATTCGTATGATCAAAATGCGGGAACGCAAACAACAGATAGGGATGAAATGAGAAAGTGACAAAATATACGGGGTGGTCACCATAGTCAGGTTATATGTCCGAGATTAGTTCGGTTTGTATTACGTTCGTGCGTTTGTTCAAACGAAACGTTATTTTTTATAACCACGATGTGGTAAGCAAGTGTGACGTAATGAACGGCTAAATGTTTCAAATGCCACTTTGTGGATATACATGTATGTGTAAATATAAATATCATCGTCCAATATTGGATCCAATATCCTATAGAGCTCTATATTTAAAAGACCTCTACGATTAATTTTGACGAAATATGGCTAATACTTGTACAATGTA
This sequence comes from Rossiulus vilnensis, assembly GCA_034700785.1. Taxonomy (NCBI): domain Eukaryota; kingdom Metazoa; phylum Arthropoda; class Diplopoda; order Julida; family Julidae; genus Rossiulus; species Rossiulus vilnensis. Next base: position 12,075 of record JAQIXS010005014.1, read on the forward strand.
TACGGTATCTAAACATGGTTTACTAATAATGCGTATATATACTGTATTACGCACCCGTAGGCGTGTCGAGCAATTAACGCCCACATTGTATAAATATCCAATTTTTATACAGTTTAGGGTTTGGTATAGATTTTACACTAAAAGATTCGCCGCAATCTCGAATTAAATAAAAGCATTCAACGTAAAGAATAAAATGGAAAAATAGGTTTTTTATATACGCGCGCACACACACACAGGGCATACAATTGTATACGGCACCGGTATATACACACACACACATAGGTAAGCTTATACGTGTAGCGTATAAAGAATGTAGATGTATATATAGGAAGAGCGCTTCTCTTATCGGAACATAAAAATCGCTCGCCTTCAAATTGAATTTCAAATTTTAAATTGGAAGAATTTGAATACGATTCTGATACACGAAACGCAATTTCAGCCGAGCGTATTGTCATCGTATAACAAATTGTATACTGCAGAGGACACGTACGACACTCGGTCGCGTGTCTACCACATGTGTATACTGTGTAGCTTACATGTATAAAAGGTAATTCAATCCAAAATGGGATATAATGGGATATAGCGTGCATTAGCGAACATTTTCACGAGCAATTGGATAGTTTTGCATTAAATCATATCTAAAAATGGATATTCGTGCAGTTATACAACGGTTGATGCGTGTATATACCGTATATCGTAGACGTCCATAAAATATATACACTACATGTACAATTGTATACTCTGTTGCAACGAATACATTTGTATTGTCGGTGACGTTAAATCTTTCCGGATGGATATTTTTTAAATATTTTTTCTATACATTTTTGCCCGGTCTCTTGGGTGGTCACCGTAGCCAGTTTTTTTAACATTCGATTTCTTATATTTTTAAAAGGTTTTTTTTTTACCCTCTCACATTTCACGCACCAATACAGTACACGTGGCCCTTCATTCAAAAATACTCATCGCAGGGGGAGGGGGTGAAATTCAAAATATTTCTCTCCATGGCCATTGATCTTAAAATGCATGGATGGGTTTCTTTAGAAAATTCGACAGCCATTTCCGATCATTCTACAATCGCACACGTACTTCTTTCTCCCTAATGTCATGGCACGTCTGGCCCTCCAAGGAGGTTTAACACACCACGATAGCTAAATTCCGAGTGTTCTTTTTTTTTTTAGTTTAACTTTTAAAAATGCTTTAATTAAAATAAACAACGTTGAAAACGAACGCTTCGCAGACCTTTTAAAAATAATACGCTTCGTGTTTTCGTTGCACGGAATTTGTTGGCGCGCATGCGCCGTCCATGACCGAGGCAACACCGCGGGAAAACCCGCTCCATATTTATTGTTTCAATTTGCCATTAGATAAATGTGGGCGGAAGGATACGAGAAGAGACCACCACCTTTTTTTGTTTCTTTCCTTCCCTCGAAAACATATACGCAAGCAGCTGTATTTTTTCCCGTATATTCATTCAATTCAGTGCAAGAAAAAAGAAGGGCTTTTTTATGTTTTCCCTGTAGGGACTACT
>JAQIXS010005015.1:0-13600 GCA_034700785.1 Rossiulus vilnensis
TTGGCATTTGGCAATGGCATGTGCATCACTGCTACATGTAGGTGTGTTGCACACACTTCTGGTATCGCGTGCCACAGCCACAGTGTTCACGCATACAAAAAAAAAAAATCCTAAAATTAAGTCATGCCAAAATGCCTACACACAAAAAAATGTAATTGACACCGCCACCTATGAAGAAAAAATTAATCATCCACTTTGATGTCGGAAATATTGGCCGTTTCTACATTGAGAAAGCGTGGCATTTTTTTGGTGTCGATATCACAATGTCACGTCAAATAGGTGTAATCACAGACCCCAGCAAAATGGCATCGAGCTTGGTTTTGACATGCAATTGCTTTGCTTATCAAAGCAAAAAATGGGTTTCAATTTTTATATCCGTGCGTATTATCACACAGAAGTTGCGTGCATGCAACGCATCACGCAATATTGAACGTAACAAACTTTGTGCTTTGGGTTGTGATTGATGTTGAATTCAGTGAGATTTTCGAACGCGTTTTGGTTGAATATCCGTTGAAGAATTCTTGCTCAACAGCCTGGACGACGTGTGCAGTACATTTGGATGTCATGATGTGAAATTGTCACGTTATTTTTTTTTGAAATTTGACGTCATGACATGAAATTTGACGTCAGTTACAAGGTGGATTCGCTTCATAAGCAGGATTTTAACCTTTGTCACGGTTCTAGCAACCCCTTCATTCTTTTCAGAAATAAATACATGTATTCAGCAACTCCGAGCTTTACGTCTTCCCCAACTTACTGTAGTTTTAAAACTGCGTATATTTAGTTCAGTGCCTCTTTAGTTCAGATGTTTTTCTCTGGCTGGAATTTTGTCTAACGAAAGCACAGCAAAGGTCCAAGGATATCCGCTCTATAGTCACTCTCTTGTGTCGATATACAACCGGTGCTGAATTGTAAGCAGTCGAAAATCACGATTGTGCTGATGGTGTTTTCCCGTTATATTCGGCTCTCACTCTGAATCTCTCGCCAGTGACGTACACTGGTAGCTCAGGTTAATTTTAGCATCTTTCGAGGCCTCACTTCTGCAACGACATGGCTGTTCGAAGAGTAAATCTTATGTGGGAAGTGATATAATGTAGCCTTTGCTAACTCCCGGCCATATGTTATAGTTGGGCCAAAATAAACAGTGAAAAAGCAAACTAATGACATGCCCTACGATAACTCCAACATTAATTGCTAGTCATTAAAAAGCCAACTTCCAGTTCAATGATGTTCTTGGGAGAGGTTTCGTTAATTGTTTGTGAAACCCTTGCTGGGATTACGTCTCGTAATAACTTTCGAGTCGAATCTACTTGTAGGCCTATCTGTATTTTATTTTAAAGTGACGATAAAGGTAGAGAATCTTTAACGACAATTAGCGAATTATTGGCTTCTTGACTTGAGCGAACGCTGCCGTGATAATCTCGGGGATTAAACGTCTATCGAAAAACTCGAAAAAAATGCAGTAGGCCTAGTTCAGCAAGGTGGCTTTTCTGCCAAATTAGCCAATGAGATAACAACATTAAGCTTTAATAGTAGGTGAAGGAAAAATCGATTAAAAATGGGTGCAATTGCTTATCCTCCTTCAGCACTTAAGGAGTTCCTGACTGCTCTGTCAATGGTGTGAAAGTTGGATTGTTTATTTTCTGGACTTTACTGTTCAATTAATAAGATTTGTGGCATTATAAAGCATACAGTGATGGTTATCATGCTATAGTGTCTCACTCAATAACAAATAAACTACAACTGGTACATAATGACATGAGGTGGACTATTATTGTCCTAAATAAAATAAGCCAATATTGCTTTTCAAATAAATACACTAAAACCTGTCAAATTGGCAGGGTCTCGCCGTACTATAGAAATACTATGTACGTTGACCACTATAAAGGGTTCTTTCTGCATAAATTACGCGTATGCGGTTAAGGAAATGCGCATAAACGCATAAATACAATTTAGTCAGGGAAATGCGCCTATGGGGAAATTCCTCTTAAAGTGCATAATGAGTAACCATATAATAAGTTGTGAATTGCTTCAACAACTTTGGAACTGAATCTTTAGAATGTAAATATAGTGTATTAATGCTGTAATTTCAAATAAAATGCTAGTAAATTTAATATTGCACCATATGATTGATGCTTTGTAAATTTCATGATGAAAGTAACACCGTATAAAGTTTTCAATAAAAAAATTTTTAGCTACAATATCAATATTAATTATGAACATTAATTTAATGTACTTTACGTGTAATTTAGTATGGCATCAATAAATTCAAATTTGAAAGACCGCAATTAAGAACTTCTGTTGAAAGAAGTTCTATCATAATAGAATCTTAAATAAACTACTTAATAAATTCATGTACATGTAATTTTTGTAATGAAAATGATACAAATGTACTATGTTTTAGGTGTAGAAATAGAAAAGAAAATAATGTTTTCAAATTTGTAACACTGACCACCTGACTACATTGACCGATTTTGTCTGGTCATTATAAAAGCAAGATTTCACTGAAATTTGCAAAGAAAACTTGCAACATACTTACATGTATTTTACTGCATCGTACACTAATGTTGAAAGCGAGTGATTACGTGGCACTAAGGGAAAATGCAATTCCATACTAAGACAAAAAATCCAAATAAGTAAAATAAGGCCTAGGCCTAATTTTCTTTTTTTTAGCGCCATTGACTTGCTTGGGATTGAGTAGATGATTACAAGCATTTTCAGTGATATTCTTGGTTCTGCCCAGCTATTATGGACTCGCTAAATCCCTGGTCAGATATACAATTAGATTATGCATGGGAAAAAATATGCGGGTAGATACATAGCTGATAAACGGGGCAAATTAAGCATTCGTGGTTTTTTCAATGAAATTGTGTCGCAACGTACGAGCAGTATTCTCATTTCGCTTAATTTAGGCTACGCAAAGCAGGCAAATTGTAATGTTAAAAATGCTTCTCTTGCGACATAGCGAGCTAATAAACCCGAATTTAAAGACGCGTTTTTACTTTCTTATGATAATTATATAGAAGTTATCGATGCAAGACTCGTTTTATAGTGTAAAAAATAAGAAAAATAGTAATAAAATTACGCTTTAATGGAACAGCCAGCTTCCTGTAAATAGTGTTTATTCTCTTGGCTGCCAGGTAGCGCAATAACCATGGAAGGTTGACTTACGGGGAAAAGAAATTTAACAAATAAAAAATACATATAAATAATCAAAACCAATGTGTAGATAGATCATCATGAAACTTTATAAACTCGCACCAAAGATTCGTAAATGTACGTGATAGATAATTAATACAATTTCAATTAAAAATAAATAATAAGCAACGATTTTGGTTTTATGAGACACCCATTCTATCAACGGTTAAATTTTGTACTGCCCAAACCAAGCTGAACATTTGTTAACGGGGCATTAATCAAGTCCCACCGTTTAGTGGGAAATAAATCGTGACTCTATCTTAATGTTTTTTTCTTTAAATACAATTAGTGTATCTGTATATGCTACATTTTTATAATGTACAGCATAAAATGTCAACAAATCAATTCGGTCTTAACATCTAGAAACCATTTCAACAGACGCATGCCATCGAGTGCGTGAGATTTACATAACACCATAGTGACGATCGATAAAAAGAAAACAAAGGATTCAAGTTTATAGTTTGGCAAAACTGCAACAAACAGCAGAATAGAAGAGCGTTTGGCTGAAAACACTATATGGCCAGACTATAAAACTAGAAAACTGGCAGCCGTCGAGTGAATTTAAATTATTTAAACGCCAAATGGCAGCGAATGAATGTTTTAACGACATTTATTCGATCCAAACAATAAGATAAACCGTTTCGTAAGCAAATAAAGTTCACAACAAAACATATAAGGGCCATTGGCAAGTCTTTCAAGAATTTTTAATTTAATAAATGTACGGGTAAAAATACACCAGACGCTTTTACTATCCAAAATGGCAGCTTTGTTAAATTGCTAATACATATACATAATTTAGCAAAACAGGCGTTATCAATTTGTAATCTTTTTCACTTTTTGTACTCAAAAAAATTAGGCAAATGCTATAAACATCAAAGACGAAAATTTCCCAGTACCCAAAGCCCGTAAAAGTGAGCAAACCCACATCGACGAGCATACATGTATGCATCAAACAATCTGTGAACAATTAGACTATACTGAGCGAAAATCAATCGAGAAATACTCTCGAATACAATCAAATTACGTCAAATGTTAGAAATATCTGCATCATCTGCAGTTACCTTACTTTATGGTCAATTCAGAGGGGTCAAAAAGTAGTCTCTCTGATGGACATCCTTTATGGTCAGCCCTAAAATAAAGGGTGAATTGGCCACACTTCGTTCGATCGATTAAAGCCAAATGTAGCCCCACTTGGGAAAAGAGCGGAAAAACAACTTTCATCCGTAATACCGTGTTTTTCTATCATGAAACACAGCGATAAATCCACTTGGTGTATAACGAACCCTTGCAGCACTGATTACACCATTTGTTTTTGTTATTTCTTGCAGGTGGTGCTACAACTCAAGAGAACGGTAACGCAGACGCCAACAAGGTAAGCTAGTCGAAAAATCCACTTTCCTCATTTCTCAAACTTTTCATGAGGTAAAAGAGAGAAAAAACCACACCTCTGGGATACATTTCTGTTTTGCTTCTCTCCATAATTTTCCCAGTCGAAAAAAAAGGCTGTGAAAACACTGTTCCATTTCAGTTCTTTCGGTTAAAATTGCTTGGCTCTCACCATTATATTATTCAAGCTCCGAATTACTGCTACACTTGTTTCAATTTTTAATGGGTTGGAATGAAGGGAAAACGTCGCAATTTCACGCTGTTTTAATATTCTTTGAGGCCGTCTCTTAGCTGCCAGAGCACAGAGCCTCCATTGTGACGAAAACTGTTTGAAATTCGCCATAGATTTATCGATCGAAGGATTATATCGAATTGCCAGAGATATTAAATTCAATAAAATTTGGGCGGAGAATTGCGGATAAGGGAGGACATACATACTCATTGTTATTGCCAACATCAACGACAATACGCTAACCAGATAACATTTATTTCTACCTCGGTTCGTATTGATTAGGAGCGGGTTTACATGAGATTAGCAATCGTGAATGATTGCGAAAGTACAGGGTGAAACACGGATTGTTTGCAAACTACCCATTTTAGAATATTATAACTGTGAAGTGTTAGGCTTTTAAAATGTGTTAATTAGACAGTTATGTATAACGAATATCCTCTAAGCTACTGGAGTAGTTCTCGAAATGCCAAGTATTTTAATAAGCAAATCCAAATTATTTAGCAAAATCCAAATTTAAAGGAAAGTTGAATGCAAAACACACATGCATTGTGTAAGTGAACACTGGACATAACATGCCGACAGTAAAAATGCTGTCAATAAATCTTCGGTCAAAATAGCTCACTTGCATTACTTGTACAAGAAGTAGCGAGGGGCATAAACCAACATATCGACTTTGGTTGAAATGAAGCGATAAATTCTGTCTTATCTTTTTGATTAAAACGCATCGAAGGTTTCGCGCTGCAGGCTATGTATCATTTCTAGTTAAATAGTTTGTGTCTATCTGAACATTTATCAATTCCATTCGAAACTTTAATCAAATTTACAAATGTTCGATCAAATGAAGGCAACCCTAAAGTGTGAACGTGTCGATAGGTTTGTTCTTATCTCTCTTATTTCCTGTTCAAATACAGTATATTGAAGCGGACTATTTTGGCGCAATTGTTTTGTTATTTCAATTTATGACATTGCATAAAAATGTATGTGATGGTCTGACTGTAACAACTAGGAGTCTTTTTACTGCCCCTCTGAAGTGGTTCTTTTGCTGTATTATTACTGTACAGCGTTGGAAACATCAAAATTACCGAAAATGCGCTGAAATGGAATTTAATTCAACGTTATTTAGTATAACTGATGTATTTAATATTTGAAATGGATTAATTTACAAGTAAATGTATGCAATCTCCGGTAAGATGAACGTTTTTAGTTTGAAAAAAAATATTTCCGCTTTGATATGATCAATTAAATCTATGTAATTTTGTTTAATGTGATACTGGGCTTCTTATACGATATGCATTTTAGTAAATAAAGGGGGAAAAAACCCACGCATTATGGCTGACAACAAGACGCAAAAATAGATTCGACATCGCCCTAAAACCCAGACTTCTCCACGAAAATGTTTTCGCTCCCATTTTAATCAATTTATTGATTGGTTTTCATATAAGGAGTGGCACTAGACCTCACTACTAATTAGACTGTAACGTAAAGTTCTCTCTTAGGGTACGAAAGCAATGATGAACTGGTGTAAACAAACATAGCAGGAAGGGTGGGGTACCGTCATCAGTTCAGGAAAAAAAAATGAAAATGGTTAGCATAATACCTTAACTAGGTTTTTTTATATATGTGTACTGTACAAGTGCAGTAAGCCATTGTCAGAAATGCATTGTTTCGTCTCCTTTTGTCATTTCTTGAAATTTCACACCGAGGAATCCAGCTTGCCTCACAATGTGTGACAGAACACGTATAGACGTATATTGTTCCTAAATCATCCAACGAACAATAGACAGTATTTGGAGATTACATCCATCGTTGCAAGGATGAGTAACGATGAAAGCGTCCTTGGAAATCAGATCACTAAAAAAATTACAACCATGAAAGAGAAGGTCGCAAGACGGAAACCGAAGAAGGATGTCACAATGTCATAGAATTAATGCTGTAATAATGCTCTTAAACAGCATGTCGTATTCTCAAGTAACCATACATTTATTTAACTAAACGTAAAGTAGTTAAATTTACAACGCCCCAGCCCTTTACATATTATTTTCCAAGTTGTACACGTTTAAGACGGGTAAAACACATACAATGTGCCTACGACATCAAAAAATTCCACAAACGGAAGTAATTATTAAGGCTGGCCCACAATATAGGCCTAACAACTGTTTATAAAAATATACAATATCACGTTGTTTAATATTTTTCGTATTACATAGAACGTTCAGGTGTTGGTAAGGATCAAAGGCAGCTGTAAAACATTGTTGTATAACATGGTGTAGTCAATATTCACTTATAAACTCGTTACAAAACAACCATGCATTATCAATATTGAGTTATAAATGCTGAGGTGACAAACGTATTACAATTTGTTACCTCAAATTATCTTTACAACAATGGTGTCATCAAATTATTAGTTATGGAGAAAGTTATATAGCAATGTTTGTTAAGTAGTGTGGACCATCCTTTATCGTTTGTAAACTAACGCTATATCGATACAAAGATAAAACAATCAAATTACAATCAAGTTTACAGTTGATGGCATAACATTTCTGCTAAATAAGCGGATAAATACATCGAACTTTTTTTTGTGGAAAACTTTCTTTGTCCTGGTGTAGCCAATGATAATAAAAAATAAATTACCTCAACGTCAATTTACTTCAAACAAGAATACTGACCGAAATTTCAATCAGGTAGTTTTAATACATTTTCATTGCCTATCGACGTCCTATTATTTAAGATGCTTTATCAGGCATTTCCAGGCATTTGCTTTATGGCCTTATCATGAAGAATACTTATACTTTTAAAACTCCTCTATTTCAGCAGTTAACGGGGATGTTCTACGTAAAATGTAAAACGTACACGTGGGCAACACCTTTCACTGAGTTTCCGGTTTGCGTAATTACGCAGGAAAAAAACAAGAAATATCAGGATTCGTTCGAAACCAGGGTTAAACAGTTGGCTGTAATAAATCCCACCTAGTGCACATTCACGCCATGCCTCGTATTTATACATTTACATGTATTTGAAATTGCGACTGGTGCAGGCCATAAACCAGTGTCAGCCAGTTTAAAACGCCAATAACTGATTTTGTTCGCATTTTGAATCTTAATTCTGTAGGCCTTCAGTTATCCATACATTGTACGTGCAATTTTGACATTATTCCAGCTACATGCGCCAGATTCAAAAAAGGGTTTAATTTTTTTAAAAAACCTCACATCATCATGTTTTTTACTGCCCATTAAAAGCACTCTAAACAGTTTTGGTATCCCTCTGTCTTCCATTATGCCTTACTAATCCTTGCTTAGAGGATGAAAATTAATGACAAGCGCATATTTTCTTTAAAAAAATCCCACGCGTCCGACCTTCTCCAATCGTGTCAAATTTACCAGTCTGTTTTAAGAGCTTTAAAAACTCTTTCACAAGATTAGCAGTGAGTCAATAGTTTGAAATTTTAAATTTTTTCCTTCCATTTTCACAGTAACAAAAAATGCACATTTGCTGAGAGTAAGGAAAAAAAGTCGAAAGATATCAAAAACCACCATCTAAATTGTTTCGACCATAACGACAACACCCTGTAATTTCAATGATACAAATTTCCAATCGAAGCTACTTTCAGTAAATGAAAATCCTTTAGTTTCTAGAATGAAATTCCCTTTTATATTCCCTGGTGTTAAATAAAAAATGAAATTTCTTAGCGAATATAGTTCAAATTAGTGGATATATAAAAATAATTCAATAAGTGTCATCTGGGAATTCTTCTCCTTGCAGGAAAATAAGTTTCTCATACATTGTATATTTTGGTAACGGAATTTACTCATTTTAAGTGAAACCCAAGCTTCAGTTGATGCATTAAACGAAACCAGCCGGAGACGGGTAATAAATCGATGATTTCTTCAACGACTAAGGATTTTAGGTGGAAAAAAAAAATTTTTTTTGAAAGAACCAAACTGCCATTGCCATAATTGAAATTTCGATCGAGTTTTTGCAATAGGGTGAGCATTGAAGGGACGTGCTCAGCCTGCCGAGTTGATTTTTTATTATTTTATCCAGGGATCCAACTGAGCAAACAGTTGTGATAAGAATAGAAATTAATTGAATTTCAGATTCGATCGTGAAGACATTGACAAGCGTCATGCCATGGTTTCCCCACCAAGAAAAAAAAACTGCAATATTATAAATTAATACTACAATGCAGATCATGTAGAAATGTAGCTGAAACTACTTCCACTTCAAATTCTTCATCGTTTAATATTTAATTGAGACGTTTATATTTAGATTATAAGAAATAATCTACGTAATCTGAGCGTGCAAGAACATGTACATAGGCTTATATTGGACAAACGACAAGCTTTAATCTTTAGTTTATAATTTCAAAATGTCACGTTTGCTTATAAAATGTGATCAATTTAAACCATCGGTTATGCAACCCGCACTGCAAGGGTGGAAAGCAGGGAAGCCCCGTTTTAGGCGGTTGCATAACTTTTTTTCTTCTTTCTTCGCATTTCTTAATTTTTTAATGCATAAACCGGGAATTTTTAAACTAACAAAATAAAGGATGCCCTAATGGAAGACCAATCCAACATTTGTAAAAATATATTTAGCAATTGTGATAAGTATTTGAAGCAAAACTATAATTTTATTGCATGTTATAGGCATGCTTTTGACTTGGCCTTATTGGCTTTTCGAGGATTTTAACGACCTAACCTTCAATCTACATCCGTGCTACAACTGTCAAGATCTAACCACGGAATTATAGGGTTTTTGTTCTGATGTTCAACTGCGCTTTTCGTGCTCAACCTAGTTGCCTAATTCGCTCGAAATTCTGTCCCTTGCTCGATCACGTAACTAGGCCAATCGGCTCTCACGCTCGTTGCCATAGCAACGCCGAGTGGCGTTATTCATTTGCCATTTCCAGAGATTCTGGCACTCGTTCTCCAGTCTTCGGTCCAGAGAGTCAGGCGTAAAGGGAGCTCGCAATTGCCGGATGTGCTTCGAGGATCCTCTTTGGCCAATTGCGATATCCCTCGTTAGGTTGTTCCTGAAGCCATGGTAAAGTGGGTTTGGTGACTCTGTGCCAGCGCTCAACCCACAATGTCCAAGGATCCTCACAAATAGATTATCATGAAGGAAGCTAATTCCTCTCCAACCGACTCGTTACAGGAAGAAGACATGGAGATCGATCCCAGCGACCCAGAGATGAACGCAGCTGCGGCCAAAATCCAAGCATCGTTTCGTGGACACAAAGTGCGAAAGGAGCTGAAGAAGACAGCGGATGAAATTGACCTGCTGCCATCGCCCAAGAAGAATGCGGTGGTGAGTGCACAGATGTCAATGGGTAGCCCAGGGTAGGAAGGAACGCCAAAATCAGTTAAAACACGCAAATGCTGGTAATTGAAGGATGCCAAAACATAACGCCGTAAGTGTTCGAACACACTTCCTTCATCCACCCTTCAATACACTATAAAATCCATTCCACACTTGCTGTAGCGGTGAGGAAGCAACTGCGACATCCCTTGCCCTTGTACGCAGTCCATAAATCACATAACGTTATTTGAGGAAATTGTTTACATCCATACCCCCATGTAACGCTTTGTAACAAAACGTGAACACTCCCTTAAATTACGTAATGCTGTACAGGAACCACCCGACCCCATTCATAAACAGTTGCAACTTTTTTGTAGTTTTTGTAGCGTTTTTTTCCCGTTAAAATGAAATCACAAATCATTGATTTGATCCGAGTTTTTTACGAAATTTGCTTACAAATATTAATGATTTAAGAACTGCAGTAGACAAACATTTCTGAAAAATGTACACAAATAATGGATTTTTCTTACATTCCTCTGAAATTAAATAATCGAGGAACACTAGTTCATGAAACGTCGTAGGCGGAAAATTTCGAAAATGAAGATCATAAATCTTGGTTTTTAGAATACAGTTTCACTTACATACAAAAATTTGATTTAATTTGTTTAAAACCTCCAGCGAAAATAATTCATTTTACGTGAAATGTTGTGTAAAATGTTTGTTTTTCATTTTGGCTTTCTGTCTCTGTCTTGGTTTCTGTCTTTTTCGTAATTAAACGTCAATGGTGTACAACGCATGAATTTGTTGTTAAAACGAAATCAAATCAATGCTATCTATTTTCACGAAACTATTCGGTTTTTCCCTCTTCTGAAAAGTTGATTTCTTGGCTTATTTTTTGGCACATCATGGTTTGGCACCCTTCAATTAATAGCAGACACTTTCGGAACATCGGTTTCACTTCGTTTCATTGCACTAGCATCATGATGTCACCAGCTTCATTAACACCAGTTAATTGCACACAGCACGCAATAAATCATTTCGTTTAATATTAATTGCGGAAACCTATGTTAGGTCTTCATGCACAGCACATGTTACTAATCTTCATCAAACATTGATTAATTGGATTAATTTCTTCAGGGTGCTATCTCAAAGGGTTAGGGGCCATCCATAAAGGACGTCCATCAAAAAAATCGAATTTTAGACCGCCTTATAAAAATTTTTCTTTCTAAATGATTATTTTTTATTTGGTCAGCTAAGAACAGAAATGAGTTTCATCTGTGTGTTGACACTAATCAGGGAAATAACTGTAGAATGTTTCGATGTGTGATAATAGAGAAAACAAGGTTTTTCGATTGAAAGCGGATCGTGTAAGGCACCACGCCTGAATCAATCGCTTATTTCATTGCTTTTTGTGTCGTTAGGAAGAAGAAGTTGATATTGATCTGAACGACCCGGAAGTGGAGAAGGCCGCGACCAAAATCCAAGCATCGTTCCGAGGTTACAGGGTGCGGAAACAAGTAAAGGATGGCAGCAATTCACCTACGTCTGATAATCCAGGTAATTATCATGGTTAATTAGAAAAAAAGTCAAACCTACTTTTACAGTAAATTTCCTGGAATACAAAATAGTGTACTAAGGTATATTGATTAAACAGGGTTCCCCAGAAACAAAATTTTAAATTTCCCTGATTTCTTCCCTCATTTTACAGATGCGAAATAATGACATATGCAAATGGAAGACATTCCATTTGATTCAAATAAAGATATTACCTGTCTTGACCTTGGTGTTAACTAATAATAATAAATGATGTCTAATGGATTTGGTACTATAAATTCCTCGATTTTCAATAACTTTTCCATGCCATAATATTTTTCAAAGATGTTAAAAATACAGATTGTCAAACAATTTTTTACAAAAAGTTAATTGCACTTTTAATTCCTAGATGGCTTTAAATGACTTAAAAAAGTGGTATCAACAAATTGCTGAAAACGAGCACATAATGTCAATATCATGACTTTTCCTTGACTTCTTATTCCAGTCGACACTTTAAACTATGAGAAAGCAAATGTAGTATTAATATGACAAATGTCCTTGACTTTTACTAAATATATCATTATTCCCTGACGTTTCCCTGACTATTCCATGTCTTTCCAATTTCCCTGACATTTCCAGGTTTTACAGATCTGGGGCGAACCCAGTTTAAAAAATCATCAACTTCGAATGATTTCTATATTAACTTATTAATGCAAAATAATATTAATAATGAACTGCAGTTTATCTACGTGTATGATGGCTGTTGTGCAATACAGTCGTGTGGGTCGTTAAAATTATAAACTTCACTAAGCAAACATTATAAAAATTGAGTAAATATATATTAATAAGCAGACATTTAAAGGTAATAAAACGCTAAATAAAATGCCATAAGATGATCATTTCAACATTAGTTTTCATTCTATTTTGAATTCTGTACATTCCTGCCAAAGTGAAAAAAAAAGTCTTACAAAAATATTAAGTTTTCTTTTTAATTTTACTAACATTTATCGTTTTCCACCGCATTAGGATCATAGCTGGCTGCATTAAATTTCGACCACCAGATGGGATATGGGCTGCCCAAAGAAGCCTTTCGTTGTCAGGGGCAGGGACCACCACAAACAAAATCAACATAAAATCAGGACTCTGTCCATGGCGGCCTGTTCAACGCCAGTTTTCAGCAGATATTATTTCATTCTTCTCTTCAAATCCAATTGCCAATTAAGCTACAAAAGCGACATTACTCCTTGATTTTCTACTGCAATTATACCTTATAATTTAAATTGCTTCAAATTTCTCTAGTGTAGTGTATGTCGAATGGAATGTCAGGTTAAAAAAGCTAGGTGTAATCTGCAGGATGTGTCTGAAGGTTGACAAGAGCGCTTGCTTCAGAGGTATGAGAGATTATAGTGTATTTAATGATAAATGGAGAGTGAGTGTTTTACGCACAATCGTTTCGGGTGGGAAAATAATCTCCAAAAAGGCGTTTTGTAATAACAAAGTTACAACTAGTTCAGGCTGGTCTTGCTAATCGTATGTATGTATACGTTCTGTCACCCGTCCCAAGATTCCCCGTAATTACGACAATCTAAAAAAAATACAAACCATACCACGCTAGCAAATAACGTGCTAAGCGAATTCCAGGTTCAATTATTATGGGGCATTACCTGCTATTGATAAAGCGCATTTTTTAAATATAACCCTATACTTATCGATAGCTTAGTTCTCTTACAGTTTTAACTAATATCACTGTACAATTCATAGACTCGGTAAACCAGTCAATGTTTACCTGATCCAAAAAAAAATGCAGGACAGTGCGAAGAAGTCTTTTTATGATTTGCATTATTCGTTAGGAAATCACATTTTTACAAAATTATGCACCTCCATTCCAGGTTGCATAAGAGGTAGCATATTCTTAAGAGTCTGTCCACAGATGCCTCCACCAGAATGAGCTACAGA